>KV459449.1:0-112174 GCA_001662645.1 Pseudogymnoascus sp. 03VT05
ACTAACTAAGGACCATAAGGGTCTTTATATACATAATAGCATCATTCTAGAGGGTTCTATAGCGAATTTCGATTTCTAATCAATGACTTCATATAGAGGATTCTAGAAGTCCTGCTTAGAAATCAAAGTACTAGAAGGTTCCTTGCTTATAAATTGATAGAAAGCTCTAGAACCTTATAGAATCCTATAGAAGACCTGCTTATAAATCCATAGAAGGCCTTAGAACCTCATAGAAACTCATAGAATTCTATAGAAGATTCTACTATAGAAGGTTCTAGAAGGCACTAGAAGGACTTATTATATAATCTAACAGTTAGGTCTGCTTAGTTAGTTAGGACAGCTAGGTCAGTTGGGTTTGCTGCTGAGCCGGTTGGTTTAATGGGGTCTACTAAGCCACTAGTTAGAAATAGCCGAGTCTGCCAGTCTATGGTAGGTTTGATGGGTTTAATGGGTTTAATGGGTTTAATGGGTTGACTTGACTAATCAACTCCATAGGTTAGCTCACCTGGGTTTAGAAGACCCGACACTTGTTTGACTAGACTTCCTCTGCAACCTCACGTAATATCTAATGGCTAGGAGCGTAGCCACTTACTGTAAGTCCTTTAATCCACTTTAAAAGTGTCTGCTCTTGGTTTTTAGATAGAAGTTGCTGTTTCTCACAGACTTCTTTGCGTGTATGGACCCCATTTATGCAGCATCTTAAGGACTCCTTTAGTAGCTTTAAGGCTTTAGCAGCTGCATGTACTAATTTAAACTGACTAGATTTAATTGCTAATATAGCCTTCTCTATTTCAATTTCGCGTTCTAGAGCCTTAATACTCCTCTTTTGGACCATTTTAAGGTAGTATTTAGTGGTGGTGATAAGGTGTGATAGGGTCAGTGGTTTTGATGGGGTGGTTATGACCCCACTAGACTAGGTACACCATGAGACCCGGTACACCACGACCTACGTTAATGGTGTGGTTTGTAGCTTTAGGGTGGTGAAAGTGATCCGTTTGCTATGTTGATCCGTTCGCTATGCACCTACGTTATGTTATAAGAGCATAATTTAGTTCACTAAAATTACTTATATAGGCGTTTTTAACATAATTATATATAAACGTATAACGTGTTTTATCATCGACTGGGCCACATCATCGACCGGGCCACTTTTCTAGCCCCCTAACTATCAACCCCTACAACTCTACGGAAAAAAGTTCAAATCGATTAATCTGAGTCTGCATCCAACAAACTAGATATGTCCACAGCCTCTAGGCACGTTTTTGCGTAGTGCCCAGGCTTGCGGCAGATCCTGCAAGCCCGTGTAGTGGTGCAGCGCCGCTTTGAAGACCCCTCCCTAGCACCTTCGTCGCGTCCCTCCTCCTCAGCCAACCCCCTATCCTCTAAAAGCTGGCTAGCCTGCAACCTAGTAAGAGGCCCTGAATCCTGTAGACGCGATCTTTTTGCACGTTGGCGTTTAGAAAGGATCTCGTTAGCCTCCTGGAGTTGCCTGACCTCCCTAGTCATTAGGGTCATTGTGTTGTTAATTGTCACTACAGCCTTAGTTAGCTGGTCGACTGCCTGCAAAATTGGCGTCAGCGAGCTTCCTTGGTGTCTAGCTATCTAATCCTTAATGAGGGTTGACTGCGAGAGAGCTTCAGTTGCATTCTGGGGCGTCTAGGAGACCTAAGGTCGGAGCGGCTTAGCCGGGGTCTAGGGGGTAGTTGGGGTCCGCACGCGCACATCTAGCTTCAAAATCACTGCTTCTGGGTCCCAGGGCATAAGGCCAGACCCCCGAAATCCACCTTTGACATTTTGTTCTGTAAAAACTGCATTAAAGGCTGCTTTGAATGCAGGGAAGAACTCGTCCTTAGTGACATGCGTAATCTAGCGCCGGATCAGGCGTGAGATCTAGTCGCCATACGCCCGTTTTAATGGGCTAAAGATGCCAACGTTAAGCGGCTGGGTTAAATGCGAAGAATGCGGAGGTAGGCAGAGCGGTATAATGTCCTTTTCCTTACAGTAGTTGTTAAACTCAGCGTTGACGTAGCTCTCGTGACCGTTAAGCACAAGCATCCGGTATCGACCAACCTAACGTAGCTGCGTTGCCTTATTAAAGTGCTGTAGCCATTGTAGACCTATATCATTATTAGTCTAGCTGTTTTAAGTTGTACAAACGACCCAATTCAGCAGGACATTGCCGTTCTGGTACCAGGGCGCAAGGTGGAAACGGCCTGCAACGCAAAGAAAAGGGGGTACAACGTGCCCATCTGCTGCAACGGCACAAATCGCTGTAGCCCACTCTTGATTGCCAGGCTGGACAAGCTTTGGGTTAGAGCGACGATCAGCGCGTGTAACAACTGTTATTCTGCGTATCATACCCATCATAAAGCCAGTCTCGTCGAAGTTGTAGAAGTCTGCATCATTAACGCTATACTTCGCCCGCATGTTTGCAACTAGGCGGAACCACGCCCCTAACACATTAGGATCTTCTAATAAGGCCCTCTGGTAGTCATAGGCGCAAGAGAAACGCGTACAGAGCTCTGGTTGTCGATTGATAAAGCGGTCAACCTAGCACTTCCCGACGCATCATACACCGCGCTTGTCTAGTAGGAGGTTGGCCATTTCTTGAACGTCAGCCCTCTAGGGAGGAAATCCTCGCGCATCCTGGTCAAGAATATATTGAACGACTGCTTCCTCTTCTGCAGCCGTCAATATCGCACGCCCGTTGTTGCTGCCAACCTTGCTGCTGCGACCGGCCATTCTGTACTGCAGGGTCGTTCGCGGGACGTCGAATTGCACAGCAAGCTTGCGCAGGCTCAAACGCGGGTTCATTCGCTTGGCCTCAATCGCAAGGATAACTCTAGACTCGATTGTAAGCATATTACACGTTGTTGCACGAAAGAACGCGTTGGATAGGTTGGTGGTTCAAGGCGGGGAAAAGTGGCCCGGTTGATGATGTGGCCCGGTCGATGATGAAACACGTTATTATAGAGTGGCAATTCTGTAATTTTCGAAATGCAGGGTGGCAATTGTGTAATTTATGATAATTTAGGTGGCAATTCTGTAATAACCGTAATTTTAAACATGCACCATATATATATGTATATTCGTAGCAACTATCTTTGAAGCTTTAGGATTCGCCCGAGGAACTAAAGCAACGCATCGAGGGTATAGTACGGTGATATATATATATATTTTTATCGATCAGTTTTCGTAGTCGTGGTTCTCATAGCTGTCATTCATCGTTTTAAATCTATTTCCCCCCACTAGAACTGGACGGAGAGGGTAAAAACCTAGACCAGTGGCTCTGAGTACTATGTGATGATGAGCTTTGGTGCCACGAGTGTTAGCATGGATCCATTAAATAAGTATGATGCATTATTTCTTACTTCGATGAGCTTGTCAGTCAAAACCGTGCAATGCCCGTCTCGCTCAGTTGAGCTGTGGAATGTAGAAGACACCCACAGCCCACCGAAGCCGATGTCTTCAAGGACGTCTTCCAAGAGCTGGGCAGTATCAACAGTGTCGGACAGTTTGGGGTTTGTAGTTAAGGTTCGCAAAAGCATCTGTGCCGACTTGAGAGTCACAGAATTCTGGCTTGACAACAGCACTTCATCTAGGATGCTGAGGATAGGACAGGAACTACCTTGGGTTAGCAAACGAGCGAAAATAAAGTAGAGAATGAAGGATAAAGCAGCGGCAAAATGAACTTACAGATGGAGTATCACAGTGGGCCTGATAATAGCAACCTTGTTCATCCAAACCAATCCCCGGTTCTGAACACTGTCTTCTAAATAGCGAAAGTCAACAAGGCTTATAGCCGTGTTCAACAGCAGTTCCTTATCCTTGATGGTATCCAGGTTTATCATGGCCAGGACGTCTTCTGGGGTGCTGCTCTTGTCCCCGTTGATTCCCGCCAGCCAAAGGTTACCCTTCGCTTCCTCCGTAGTAAGGGCTCTTGACATGACCAATCCTAGGTATGGAAGACAGCTCAAATCCTCCGGAAATTTGCGCCCTCCCAATGCGCTAGAGCTAGCAATTTCAAGAAACGTAGAGAGGACTTTGACAGTGGTAGCCTTCGTCACAGTATCAGTAAGGCCTTTAACCAATGACGCACAGACCGCAAAATGGAAGTTGTCGATGTTGAAATGTATTCCGTAGCTTTCATCGAGCTGCGAGGCTGAGTCCTCTAGAGCCAATCGTCCCTGTAGTAGCACAGGTACGATACGACCACCTTTCAAGTCTCCCGATGTATTGATGTTTATGAGGACGGCCTCCAAAAAGGACGCGGCGCAAGAAAATAAATTGAGAGGGACAAGCCTCACGAGCGCCATAGCCAACCAAAAAAGTTGTAGCCCATAGCGCGACGTTGTGGGGAGTTTTTCCATCATCTTTGTGAGCGAGGTAACAATAGAGACGAGCATCTCATTATCGTTTTCATCAGCAAAGCGGTTTACGCTCTTCCTGAGAGCAACTAATACTTGATAAAGAAGATCGTCGTCCACATCTTCACGTGCCAAGCAGCCCATGACAGCAAAAGCTCTAGGCTGTATGGCTGGGTTACTTTGGAATGCTGTACTTGCGACAAGACTCATCCACCGCGAACGCCAGGCGTTTGAAAGATCAACCGACGACGCTGCAAGGCTGCTTACTTCCGAAAGGAGTACTGCGAGGGCCTCTGTTGAGCTCAAAATTTGCCATGTCGGATCCTGAGCGTGCGAAATCGTGGTGCCTTCTCGAGTTACTCCGCTGAGATTTGCCTGTTGGCCAGTGTTTGGATCGGAGAGTGACGCTAGAATAACTTTAAGCCGCACAAGCTTACTTTCGTCCGTCGAGAAGCAAGTGCACAATATGTGAACTGTATTTACCAAAAGACCATGGACCACAAGCCTGATTTGTGTCGGGCCAGTGTTCGCCAGCATGGTGATGATATGAGATATCTCAGGGAGATAGAGATGCGCCTGCACACCACTATTAAACGAGGCTGCTAAGCAGAGTCGCAGTAGTATGCATATCTCGTCCCAGACTGAATTCTCGGGCAATAGCCTCGTAGGTCGGAGTGAAGTCCGATTGAGTGCCTTTCGTAACCTGCTAATCAATTTGCCTCTAACAGTCACAACCTGGAGGGATGCAATAATCGAGCCAAGGCGTGAAATACGGCTCTCGTTGTTACTGGATGTTAATGCGCTCTTTAAAATTTCATCCACCAAAATATCAGTTAGGACTTCGTCCTCGCAAATAACAGGCCATATTATCTGTTCCAAGGTTATGGAGAGGGTAGAGTCGGGTACGGCAACATCTATCAGTTTCCTGAAGATCGAAGCTATTCGCTCCCTCGCTTTCTCGCCGTCAATTTCAACCGCTAGAACCTGGCTTCTCAGACCCGACAACCAAGGTGATAGATATGCCAAACTCAATGGCCTCTGTTGTAAGGGGAAACTTTCCCAGCCAACAAAAAACTCATTCATGAAGTCTGCTGTAAGTTGAGGCTCAGAAGCGGCAAGTTGTCTGCTCACGTTGACAATGAAATGGGATGCACTTGGCGGTATGGATAATTCTGGGAATGTTAGATATAAGCACATGTGGAATATGGAAATTAAATGGCCGTCTTACCTTTGGAGGCCATGAAACTTGAGTTCACGCCAAATTTGAAGGTTTGACAGAGCGCACAGAGAAGGTTGTACGCTGCTATGCGAAGATTCTGATCGAGGCTTGCCAAGTTTGTGAATGAGATGTTAAGGAGGGTACCTGGAATATCCTGTGGCCGGATAAGTCGCTCAAATGGCTGGCTGGGCTTTAAATCCTTGGAATATTTGATTTTGGCACCACGAATAGCTTGGAGAACATCTGACTTCCTCGGGCTTGTAAAATACATAACGATCTTGCCGCTGTCTGCGCGAAGCCCAAAGGCAGAGTCATCTTCGGTTTGTATTGATGTCGGAGCCTCGTCAACCTCTGTTAGACGAAATATGTCGTTCACGGTGGCATGAAGCCTAAGGCCAGGAACAATCTCTTGTTTCTTGGTCGTCGTTACTTGCACGAACTGGCTACCCACTTGTATCATAACCTCGATTTTGCCTTTTGTTTTTGAAAGCCTCGTTACGGGTTGAAAGACAAATCTTGTGTCGGTGACTACGCTGATGGTTTCCTTTGGTAAGTGGAGTTGACTGAGATTAAAGTGTGTTTGAAGATCTTGCAGACTGCCAATAAGGTGGTAGTCCACGTTTTTAGGATGGAATGCACTGTTCTCATTCTTTGCAGACAAGCGCAGTATGCGGCGGAAACATTTCCTGACGAATTAGCGTCACGCGGCCATAAAAAGGATTGACGATATGTGGCTCTTACCTGAACGCACTATTCATATTATACACATAAACACATGACAAGTTCTTCGATAGTTCTGTGGGTGTAAGTAGATCTAGTTTCTTGAATAACGCATCTTGAGGCTCGTTTTGCCCGCTATAGCAAGTTGCATCAATCATTATCCCAAAAGGTCGGTGCCACATGCGGCTAGCAATCTGTTGGTTGTGTAAGCTCTCAGGACCTAATAATAATATCCTTGGTTGATGGAGATGGCCAGCATCATACCTTCAGGTAACAGTAGACTAATAGGTCGTAATCATTGGTTTCGGCGTCAATGTTTCTCAAAATTATGCATATCATTGATAGGCCGTCCTGAGCACACATCAGTACTGCCGGCGTGCGGGAAAGAACACTCCTACCTTGCTCTCGCCACCATCGTATACGGTCCGAGTTGAAATGGCAGACTCGGTGCTTCGTCCTGCATGGCTCAACATGAAATGCTGGAATCTCGAGTATGAAGGAGGGCTGTTCATAGAAATCATTGGTCGATTCCACGAGATATCCATCGGTGGTGGACCGAGGTTGCTGATCAGATTCCGCAGTGCCTCTGTGACTGGGAGACGACCTTGCGCGATTTCGTGGGGAGAATGAAGGGAACCCTTGCGTTGCTGGGCTACTAGTTTTTGCCGCACATGGTCCCAGTGGTCGTAGAAAAACCTGTGGAGAGCTACACAGGACCCAAAATCGAATGATTCCATTTCGATACCAGTAGTTTCTACATGAGGAGCCACCTAATGTGTGTTAGTTAGATAGACTACCTAGTCATACAGAGCAGCACTCACTGATATTGTCCGGAGGAAGGCTGTCACCTCGTATATGTTTTGGGTGAGAAAATCGTTCAGGGGAAACATGTATGACTCCTTGGCGCCAAATAATACATTATTTGCGAGGTTTTGAATAATTTTCGCAATAAGAAGCAGTCCACG
Organism: Pseudogymnoascus sp. 03VT05; assembly: GCA_001662645.1. Taxonomy (NCBI): domain Eukaryota; kingdom Fungi; phylum Ascomycota; class Leotiomycetes; order Thelebolales; family Thelebolaceae; genus Pseudogymnoascus; species Pseudogymnoascus sp. 03VT05. The sequence goes on from KV459449.1 coordinate 7,272, forward strand.
ACGCATTTCTTTCGATGGCGCTGTACTAATCAACCCCTCGACGTCCGGAGCGACAATGGCTGGGCAAAAGAAGCGCAAGAAAATGAATGCGCCCACAGCAGTAAACTTTGCATCTGGAAAACGTGTCATGACAGACGAAGATATCTAAGGCCGTTTATTAGCAACTTGCAACATTCAAAATGGATTGGACATAATCACAATACTGCAGATATTCCTGAAAGAAATGGGAATATTTGGAGCCGAGCTGCATATATCGTCAATGAAAACTTTGGCGACGACTCTTAGCTGGAGAGTATTGCGCTGCAACTCTTCGGCGGAACTCGTTCTGGAAGGGTCAAGCTCTAGGTCAAGGTCTTGAGCTGTGATGATGAGGCGTTCCAGAACCTTTTGCAACGTCGATTTCAAATACGATGAACCTTTCCAACGTGCGTAAACAGATAGCATCTTCGTGGTGACACAATTTCTTCTGAGTAACTCGGCCTCATTTTCTATAGCGATTTAGCATACACACATATTTGATTTATGAAGGGGTAGCCTACCTGTATTATCAACCTCGTGCTTGATCAGCTCTTCTAGAAGAATAAACCCCAACCCCCTGGAGTCGAAAATATTCAAAAGTGACATGGTCAACTCGTCCACCTCGTTACTAGGACAGGCGTCGCAGAGAGCAATAGTTAAAGTCATGTCATTGACTAGAACCTGTCACAATTTTAGCATGTTGCAAATTACGCAGTGGATTATACTTACTTCGACTAACTCGTCATATTTCTCTCCAACAGCAACATCTGAGAGATTATTGAACTCTGTGCCTTGAGACAGAACATTGCAAAGTACGGTTACGAACGCAGTTCTGATCTCTAAATCTTCGTGATAGCCTATGCCGAGGGAGTGCTTGAGACCCACGTCAATGTTTGCGCCTAGAAGATTCGACAGTGCGATAATGGCCAGCTCGCGAATGGACAGGGAGTCCTCCTTGGCCGACAAATTAGATGCGACATCATTTTTGCCTTGATCCGTGGGCTCAAAACTCAGAAGTGATAGAAACCTATTGAAATATGTATGAAACATTTCGGATTTTAAATCACTCGTATCGGCATCAGTTTGTCCATCAGGAGGCTGAAGAGGGAGCCGAAACGTCAGATCCGACAGGGCCTTCAAACAGGCCCTGTCTAGATCTCTCTGAAGTTTCAAAGCGTCGTCCCGATGGATGCCGTCGACCATCGCGGCATTATCGGCCTTTGGAGAACCCGGCCGAGCTATCCATCCAAACATGATTTCTAGAAGTTGATTCCTAATTCGAACATCATGTCGCAAATTAAGCAGCTCTTTTTTGCGGGTTACAACCTCGCACAACTGGCACACTTTAATCTTGATTCTCAGGGTATGGAGCCCTTCGCTCACACTGTTGAGAAACCTGGCAAAGTTTAGGGTTAAAGCACCTATGTCAACAGACTGGGCGGCGCCCATATCAGCGGGACTGCCGAGCCTTTCTATAATCGTCTTCAATAGCGCTGCTGCCTGCTCAGCGAATGCTATTCTGGAGTCAGAAAAGCGATTCGCCGTATCGATTGGCCCGTCGAACAGCGTCTCGAGCTCAGATTCAAGGGTTTTGAACAAGGGGAGGTACAACGAAGGGGATATTTCTGTTGACAATACCTCCCTCATAGCTTCGCGGATACGAGCATTGCTACATGCCAAAAGCTGAACACTTTGTGTCATGTACCTATCCAATAAGGTATTATCATAGCTGTCTTGTGACGGTCGGTCGATCCACTTTAGGCCTGCGAGACCGGACTCTTCAATCACCGAAGAGGTCTGCTTTGAAATACACAACGCGGCTAAGGAAGCAAGGAAGCCAGAGCAATTGCGCCACTCGACCAAAGATCTTTCGTCAAGGGTTTCGTCTTGTCTGTGTGTAGATACCCGCTTGGATAAGTCGTACCACCTGCCGAAAACAATCTCCCACGCGCTTAAAACTGCAGCACTGGGGTGTTTCATTTGCCGCAAAAGGGAGCGTAATCGTTTCTGAAATGCAACAAGTCCAGTAAAGTGAAAGTCCCGAGAGGATAAATCCTGGTATACTTCAATGTTTCTCATAATGGTTGATGGGGACTTCGAGGAGTCGTAGGCTGCATCAACCATCTGCGTCTCTTCGCAAAGAAGCCCCACACAAACTGTCACAATCTGGCAAATCTCAATATCCGCAGAACAAAGACGTACTAAGAAGTATGTCTCAAGCTTCGATAATGATGCTAGGCGCTGGGGGGTTTCCGCTTGAGATATTAGGTCATCCTTCAAGAATCAATTAGCAATCGCAAGTTGACACTTGGGGATTTTTACAAACCTTCGCGGACCTGATTAACTCCACCCTAGACTCAACAAAATCATGTATAAAAGATAAAACCGAGTCTCCTCGTCTACCTAATTTGGCCGCATGTTCTAGGACATTGAGAAGGACTGCCGATCTGAGAGCATCGTTAGTTATGGATAGAAACACACCAAAAAACTACTTACGTTGACCTCCAAAAATTCGCAGGAAAAAACCCCGAGTCTTTGCTTGCTCCTTTGTGCAGCAGGAAGACGGACCCATTTTTCAACAGCTTTCTGGTCACAGAACCGGCCATACGCCTGACTTTAGGATCTTCGTCCACAAGGCAGCCGACAAGGATAGCAAAGTTTTCTTGAAAAAATACTTCGTAGTCAACGGGGTTTGAAGGCGCCCCGCCAAAAAGCGTCAGGGGGAGAACGTTGAGGAAATCTAAGCATCGATATGTCATTTCTGCAATATTCGAGCTTGATTTTGGAGCTCCATAGGGCTCATGAGAATGATCCTTATCTAATTAGCAAGTGTTGTTCTGAACCCTGAGCTCTAGTTACCTTGAGATGATCCCTAATAAGACCTGCAATTTTCTCAAATAGCTCCGTATATAAATGCGCGTTCGGTAGTTTTGCTAGATTAGAACAGGCCGACACAAATGCTAGTTTGAAATCGTTTGGCGCGTTTGAAGAGAGGCATTGCGGAGCAATATTTTCATTGCAAGATTCGAAGTTGAGATGAGTGAGGCTCACAAAGGCTGCGGTCATGAGGCCGTTGTCGAAAATGGCCCCTTCGCTCCCAACTATGTTCTTTCTGAATAGAGCATCTCGCACCTCCTCCTGCACGTCTAACGCATAGCTAAGAAGTGCCGAGTCATTACCCTCAAGGCTAAAATGTCTTGCGATTCGGAGCAATGATATGAGGCAATAAGCCGCAGCAGGGTTTTTATTGCGCAGAGCTTTTCGAAGGCTCTCTAAAAAGGACACCTTTTTGAATATCCCGCTACTGGCTTTGGGCATGCTGCCATTTTCGAGATATCTCCCTGTGGATGGCATGCTTGTTGCGACCTCGAAGACATCCGGAATTAAAAATAATAGAAAAATTTGAAATGGGTAAAGGACGGCTTTCCACCTATTGCTATCAACCATTCCATTTGCAATATCAAAGAGGCGGTCAACCCCGTCAATTTTGCTATGCGAATTATGCATCAGTACAAACTCATCGGGGTTTTGCTCTACCCATCTCAGAATCAAGATAGGCAATGCAAGCCCCAGTGTACTTTGGAATGTTTTCCGCAAGTGAAAGAAACAACTGCATAATTCAGACAGAACTAAGCTGAGTTTCCGCTTGTCCACCCAAATGAATGCCACTATGCGCAGTGTAGCTAAGGCATTCCTGTCGTCATCTAGGACGGGGGCTGCCTGGGTGCCATTTCCCTGCAGAGGGAATACAACTTGGAGTAACCGAAATGAGGTTTTCAAATGTTCAAAAAATAGATCCCAGTTGGAGGCCGACAAGAACTCTATGATAGTCCTTGCATGGGCTTCAATGTCTTGTAATGTCCCATCCGTGGAATAAAGACCTGGCCCTTTCCCAAAAGAATTATTTTCCGGATCCGAATTGTCTAGGCGACTCGGTATGTTTTGCGCAAGTCTGCAATTGCTGTACTCTAGAATAGTAGATGCGGGCAAGGTGTATTGTTCGGGATAAGGAGCTAAAAAAATCTTGACCGCTTCAAGGACCCTTCCTGCGAGGATATCATCTAATGATTTTGGCAAGACTAGGCGTCTGGTGGCGGACTCTTGGCTCGACTCTTCCTCATCCGTGCCACTGTGACTGTCTTCACGCCCACTGCGAGGGATAGAGTGCCGATCGGCATTTTTTGTTTGATAATTCGGTACTCGATTCACAGCATCCCAGTGCGCTGAAAAGCAGTCTGCGAGGATATGGATAATGTAGAGCTCGGAATTAACGACATGTGGGGGGTGTGTATCGAGGTCTTTGTACTGGGCTGTCAACTCCTCTAACAGTAACACAAGAGATTCTGCAACTGTGCTGAGATATGTGCTGCTAACTTCTATCAGTGTTACTCTTGTGAGACTAACCAGGTCGTCGCTCCGTAGGTCTCGAAAGCTGGATCCAGTCCGATGGGGGAGCTGTTCCGTTCAGTTAGCAATTGTGGATTCCGATGAGGGGGTAACGGTACACGAGTAGCCAGGCGATCCACCAACGAAGCAACCAGGTTTAGGTCGCCATTTGTAGCCATGAGGAGCTCTGTCGTCTGGATAGTATAGCTCGTGGCCTTTGAGGAGGCAGACGGTATGTTCCGTCTTTCATCTGTAACAAGGCGCGTACAATGACTTGCAGACGCGCAACAATAAACGACAATTCGACCAGACCGGCGAACTTCTATGAGCGGAGTGCCTGTAAGCTTTCAGGATTGCAGTTGCTTAGATGAGTGGTTTCCCAAGGTGTGGAATATATTTGTAGGTTCAACGCGTAAGGCGTAGTAGATGCTGCCCCGTTGGGTAGAGCTAAACGCTCGGTTCTCGGGACCCTATCTGGGGTCCATTTAATAGAACCCTGCAGGAGCTAGACATGGATACTTTTCAATATGGGGTTATATGACATGATATCTCCAATTATCACCACATACATTACTTTTTCAAAAAGGCGCAGTTATGGGGTTATATTTGCTTCAGAATGGTGAACCTAGTTTCAAACATCGTATAATTTTTACAGGTAATTCGCTACTCTAACAAAACCAAGATGATTTAATAACGGTAATTATCTCTTGGTCGACCGCCTCCACCATTGCCATGACTGCCATTTGAACGGTTGTTGTCATATTGTGGGTAATTCGGCGCCGCTGAATACTGTGAGCCGTACTGAGTGTTTGGAGGGCCTCCTTGCGGCGCGCGACCTGGAGGGTATGGAACCTGCATCCCAGGTGGAGGTGGAGGCGGGTTCCGGGCGAAGCCACCTACACCAGGTGGAGGCGGTTGCCAGCCTTGTGGTGGGGCGGGGTACTGGTTGTAAGCGGGCTGGTTACCATAGGCCTGTCGCGATGAAGGTTGCTGTCTTGGATATGGGTTCGACGAATGATTCCCGTAGTTCTGAGATCCTCCTCCACGGCCCCTGCCGCCATACTGACCCCTCTGGGAATAACCACCGGGATTTCGCCCTGCGTTTGCCGCGCGGCCCTTCGTAGCTTGGATGTCATCTTGATTGAGGGCCGGGGTCGAAAACTTTACGCCTCGTAACAGCATTGACTTGTGGACATGTGCTGATCGTGGCATATCATAATGGACGCTGATAATCATGTTAACACCGTATTTAGGCAATGGGAAGATTATGATACAACTTACCTGATTGACCGATCTTCATCGAGACTTGGCATGCTATCTCCATCCAGCGGATATGTCAGCGAACCATGGGGAAGGTAAGAATCATTCTTTTCGACCTTTCCAGCCAGGCCGTCACTGATGCGAGGGTTCAGTTGGTACTGAGGAGAGCCCTGCTTCTTGGAGTAGAAATGGGTAGCAATGTCATCGTAGAGGCTTTGATGGGACTCGGACACAAGCAACACATCATTTCCTAGCGTATTTCGAGCTGCTTCTTCCGGTGGTAGTAAGGGATACCTCTGCTCCATCGCGGCCAGAAGCCTCTTCGCATCTATGAAAGGCAATAGAGCAACGCCTTGCCAGGCGAATTTCTTGCCATTAAGGTCAATCGGAAAATCCGGAGGATAAAATTCGATTATTTCACTGTCTTCGTTTGTCATTAAGTCATGGAAGACATCCGGTATAGTGTGTCGGGATGCTGCAGGCATGACACCCATCAGTTGTTCAAATGGTTTGAAGATTCTGCCTTTTTCAAAGCCGATCTTCATATCAGCCAATCCAACAAAGTCCGCCGCGAATGGTGCGTAGTGATATGGATAATACCACTCCCAGGATGGGCAACCCTGAAAATAATATAACAATACCCACGCCAAACCTTCGACGTAGGCTTTTGCAACTTTGTGGCGAAACTCTGTGTCTCTCGGATCAACTTTGAACTTCTGTTCGTAGTAACGGTCGGCATAACCATCTTCCCACAAGCGAACACTGTCGACTGCAGCTTCATCAACTGGGGCACTTGGAGTAGCCGGCTCCGACGTGTCTGTCACAGGCGTGTTTGACCCGTCATCTTCGATCAGATCGGCCTTTCTCTTCCCTAGAGCTGAGATGGGCGACCCTGATAAGATGTTATTCTCGAAAGAGGTTGCAACAGTCTTAACAACTGGTGAGGTCGAAGTAGTATCATCCACTGGTCCCTTTACCCCAGTCAACTGACTCTTCAGAGCAGCCGCTGCACTTTTATTAGCTACATTCGCCTTGTCTATCGCTCCGCGATTGACGACCATTTCGTGCGTGATGGAACGAGCCTCTTTGGAAATGCTGGAGGTGACATTTCCGGGAACTATAAGCGGGAAATCAATCGGAGCATTCGAGGGTCTACCATTGAACCTCCCTTTGTTTGGAGCATCATTTCTGCCACCACGCCCATTATTTTCCTCCTGAAGTTTTCGTCGCTTAGCATTGGCATCTCGACGCTCTTCTGTCTGGCGTCTCCGGCGAAAAATAGCGTCCTCCTGTTTAGCTAATCCATCCATAATGAATTGTGCCCTCTCCAGGTCGACATGGCCATCCTTCGTCACGTAGCCTCCCATGTGAGGGATATTGTCACGCCAAATGGCCATTAGGGTATCGATACCGTTCTCGCGAATTTCGAGACTTGGCAGGTGAGGCAAGAAATCGTTTCCGACGAAAAAGCACATGAATACCCAGTCATCGATGGCTCTCTCCAAGTCAAATCGAAAGGGTTGGTTAGGGACGTAAAGTTCAGCTTCAAGATACTCTCGTAGTATTGATACATGTAGCCAAATAAAAGGCTTCAATGGCTGAACTGAGTCTTTCTCGTCAAACTCGCCGTCCTTTTCCTTTGCCTGGCCCCGACATTCCCTTGCTTCGTGTCCTTTCTGGTTGCATAATCTACAGGTTCGAGCCTTGGAGTCCTGGAAAAATACATCTTCGCGCAGGACACGAAAGTGTGGCTCATGCGTAGCCAACCCCAACATAATAAGATCGGCATCCAAGCCGTATATTACGTGTCTTGTATTCGGATCGTGGTCCGGCGAAGATCTTTGGGATCGTATGAACTGCATAATCTTGTGCTCTCCTTCCCCGGGGACGGTAGCATCTGATAGGATAACCTTAACCTTTGCCCACGCAGGGTCTGTATTTAGTTTATAGGCCGTCCAATAACGTAGGCTTGCCGCAAGAATATCCATGAATGGCGTTCCTGGCGTGATGGCGTTAGAATCCCAGGTTTTTGTGACCATCGCCTCAGACGTGGATTCTTCGACTTGGCCTCCTGCTTGGGACCTCAGCATTTTGAGTAGTTCGGCTTTGTCCTCATCCTTCTCTTTGGCTTCTTGTGCGGATCGGAAACGTCTGGAACGTTGTTGGTTCATCTTTGCTCGTGGGGCAACGCCATCTGCGACCTGTTAGCAACCTTTGAAGTTACAAGGAAGGTGTCTAATGTGGCAAGCAACATACCAACGGCTATCATTAGTAGCTTTCGAGGTCGAACCATGTTGAACACTCGTTCGGTGTACTTGAATATCTCAAGCATCATCTCCTCCTCGTTGGCTGGAGGAGGCCTATCCTCAGGATGCGAGCATGGATGAACAATTCCATTCATGTCAAGATAGAGGTTGTCGAACTCTTCTCCATTTGGATTCGGCTGAGTCGCATCAACCGGTATTGTAACGTTGTCGACATCTTTTGGGTGATCCTCAATGACAGGAGATAGAATCTTGGGATATTTTGTGGAAAGCCACTTAAAAGCTGCTGGAATACCCATTTCCCCGAAAGTTCACCGCTGTTGGTGAAATGGCAGAACTAGAGTTGCGACTCCGAAGTCCTTGATATTTTTTATCGGTCTACGAGTCGCGTCAAACAATGCGACGAAGTCTGGGCCGCTTGTCGATAAGAAACGATATCATCACGTGACCAATATTTAGAGCCTCATGAGTAACGATTTCGCAAACTGGAAACCACAGGCGAGAGACATGAGTTTGTTGCTTAAGTAAATATTAGATTATTATCATTTGACACATGCTATATGCATATATAAATTAATACCGATGTTTGCTAATTGCAGCATCTACGACCATTTTGAAACCTTACTCTTTTCAGCCGAACTACCAAGGTACGCGAAATGCAGGACAGGCACCGCCCGATTTTGGTGTGTGACAGGTCTCCTCAATAGCTCATTAATTTTGGATTCCTACCGTAACGTACCGCCAACCAAAAACCACATTGGACCACCCTGTTAGTCTCTGGAGGCCTTTTTGTATGGAGTCTAAGTTTCATTCCAATTCGTTTCTCGAACGTAGGCAACGTGGGACTAACAGATTTACAGTTTCTATTGTAGTTTTTAGGTCATTCGACAGCTACCTTCGTGACCACCCTGGTGTCTTTACACCGCCTACGAGTCGCTTTTACTGACCTTGGCTGCATCGAGATGCCATACGAAATATAACATCAAATTAAACCCAATGGCCTTTTTGAAGAAGTTATAAAGAAGAAATGTTTGGAATCGCACAAGGCCCCACGAAACAGACAGCCACCGATGCTATCAATGTCTTCAGCGGTCGACTTCAGAGCGCGACGCTCCTTGAAGATAGGCGCAATGCTATCCTTGGCTTGAGGAGCTTTGCACGTCAATTTCCTGCGTCAGTTGCTTCTGGGGCGCTCCGGGGCCTCATTGGAAGCTTGGGAAAAGATGTTGACGATGTGGACACCGTAAAGGTTGTGCTTGAAACACTTATAATGCTTTTCAACCCCGATGAAAGCAGTCCAGAAGCCTCGGAAGAAATCTCGTTGTGGTTGGCAGACGAGTTTACTCAACGCCAAGATAACATAACCATATTACTAGATCTGCTGGAAACCAGTGATTTCTACTCCAGACTGTATTCCCTGCAGCTGCTCGGAGAAATCCTGTCGGCCAGGTCAGAGCGTACGGAGGAATGTATATTTACCGCTCCTCTTGGAATTTCGCGATTAGTGGCTATACTAGACGACAGGCGTGAGGTAATCAGAAATGAAGGCTTGACCCTACTCACGTACCTTACTCCTCATTCAACAGAACTGCAAAAGTTGGTCGCTTTTGAAAATGCTTTTGACAGGATCTTTACCATAATAAAGCTGGAAGGCGCATTATCTCGTGGAGACAGGGTCGTCGAGGACTGCTTGATCCTCCTCGCCAATCTACTTCGTATGAACGTTTCAAATCAGTCGTTTTTCCGAGAAACTGGATGTACCCCAAAACTAGGGCAGCTTCTAAGTGATGCATTGGAAACAGAGGAGCAGGAGGAGGCTGTGGCCGAATGGGCTCAGGTGCAACGCAATCGCAATATCTACGCCTTACTTGCCGTTCTTAGGTTGTTCCTTGTGAGAGGGGCCGCGGGAACTCCAGCAAACCAAGGCTCCTTCTGGCAGCATGGTGTTCTTAAAAGCGTTTTGCAACTAGCATTCGACCACTCAACCGAAATGCGGATAAAGTCTGAGGTGTGCTTGTTCCGGATCCTATCCAAATGTGACGACGAACTAATTCTCTGCTAGGCCCTCATAACTTGTGGTGATATCATTCGCGGAAACTCTAATCTCCAAGAAGCCTTTGCTCAATTACAGGTGTCAGCAGTGGTTGATGTTCCAGTCTCTAATGGCAATGCGAACCCCCAACAAGATCGCGGTGCGAAGGTCTATGTAATAGACGGACTACTCGACCTTACGCTCAGCATTCCATCTCTGCAAGCATTTGATGCTAGGTTAGCAGCTTGTGAGTGTATCAAAGCGTATATCTATAACCATCCGGCCATAAGACAACACTTCTTCCGCCGGGCTATTGACGGGCACTCGTCTGGGGCGGACGAAACAGCAAACGTCCTGACCACATTGCTCAGACCAACTAGCCGAGATACACCTACCGATCCCTACAGATACTGGTTTGCTGCGGTTATCGTGTACCACCTCATTTGCGAAGATGGCGATGCAAAGGCTATAGCTATGGGCATTGCTGAGGGGGACACATCTTCTGGCGAGGAAGAAATTACATGCATACAGACTATCACTGCAAATCTAATAAATGGTTTGCAAAGAGGCGACGACGAACGAGTTCTTGTGGGCTATCTGATGCTTCTCTGCGGCTGGCTATTTGAAGACCCTGATGCAGTGAACGACTTTCTTGGGGAAGGAAGCAACGTGCAGAGTCTGGTTCGTCTTCTTGGGCAAGGAGAAAGGAATATGGTGATTGTCCAAGGTCTGTGCGCGTTGCTCCTCGGCATAGTGTATGAATTTTCTACAAAAGACTCGCCATTGTCTCGCCCTACATTACACAAGCTTTTGGTATCCCAGCTTGGAAGGGACCAATACATTGATCGCCTGCAAAAGCTTCGGAGACACCCATTGCTCCATGATTTTGAAGTTCTACCACAAAAGCTTGGATCAACAAGCGCAGGCACACTGCCTGATGTTTACTTCGACAGCGTTTTTGTGGACTTTGTGAAAGACAACTTCGGCAGAATACAGCGAGCTATAGATCGTGATCCAGGGTTAGAGATACCGGTCATCTCAAATGGCATACAAAAAGGGATCTCCAGAGAAATGGTGGATTCACTTCGTTCACAGCTGGAAGAAAAGGAGCAGACTCTTGAGAAAGTGCAGTCGACTTTATTGTCATTAGAAAGGCAATTGGATCAGGAACGAGCGGACAACAGAAAAGGAAAAGAAACAGCGACGCAGGACACCGCAAAGTTACAAAACATGAATGAGACGCTGCAGTATCATCACAATCAAGAGATGAAGTATGGCACTGGTTCTCCATTTTAGTACCTTTACTAATTGAACTAGTAAGCTAAGGACTGAACTACAACATATCGGGGAAACTTCTGTGAAGAAGCTGCACCTAGCACAACGTGCTGCTGAAGACAGCTCGGAGCGGGTGAAAAAGAGGACAGATGCCGAGATTGCAGATCTGAGGCAAAGAATAACCTCTTTACAATCCAAATTAGAAAAGGTAAGGAAAATTAGCCTTCGGAGATTATCTGCTGACACCCAATAGGCTAGTAAGGACCATCTGAAAGATTTGCAAACTGCACATGATGAGTATTCATCACAGCTTGAGGAACAGGTACTTCGTGTGCAACGAGCAGAAGATAAAACAAGGGATTTGGAAAGCAGCGAAAAAGCGGCCCATGAGCGGACCTTAAAGGTAAGCCAGACAGTGCAGCTCCAGAAGCTGAGATGCTAACGATTTGCCTAGGCTGAGTCATTGGCAGCCGAAAGCGAAGCGCAGAAAGCAGCGGTCCAGGCTGAGCTGGATGATCTGCTTATGGTATTCGGGGATACAGAAGATAAACTTTCGCGCTACAAGGTACTGTGGCCCCCTATTCACCCTGATTTGTATTGTAGGCCAAAAGTTAACATCCATTCAGGAGCAACTTCGAGAGCTTGGCGAAGCCGTTTCCGACGGGGAAAATGATGATGAGGGTGATGATGATAAGGATGAAGCTTCAGCAACCTGAATAGACTGCCAACTAATGCCGAGCTGATCGAGGTTGGTTGGGGAGAATTGTCCTCTGTATGCTGGCTTGTACTGGCCTCGGACTGTTAATTGTGGTATACTATACCCAGCTGTCATATCCGATGTACATATAGTGCCATTCTGAAAAAAAAATCAGTTGGTGTAGTCGTGCAAGAACAAATAAGAGGTCTCAGATGAGTTGATTGGACTCTCGTGATTTGAACGGGTCAAAATATGTAAAGTGGTGCGGTGAGGGGGAATTGGACGACTGAGGATTAGTCAGCCTCAGAACTTCGAAATTGTAGCTGGTCGCCATTTCGCCCTAAAGGCGGGGTAGATAAGGAACCCCCACACGATAAACCCAGAGAACTGACCACAAATTCAGCAGCCCAGAATCATCTCAAGTATAATAGTTGTATAGACACTGGATGTAATTGAAATAGTAGTTAATATACTTTGGAAAGTTAGCAATGCCAGCCTAATGTTTCGTTAGCAACTTAATTTATAAAAATGCGCCACGTTGTGTTTGTTTTGGGGAGATGTTAGCCCAGTGAGTCAAATTATGAGTCGAAAAATCTGCCACCTAAAACTTGTACTCACGTTCACTTCACTCCATCACAACTTGGCCCACTGACCTTGATTCTGCCCCCCCGACTACTAAGTGGTGTGCAGCTACTCTCTGCACCATCAAGGCCATTTTCTCTTCGGAACACAACTAGCACACATTACAGCTGAAGGTTTCCTTTCTATCAAAGGCGCTTAACATGTCTGTCGACTTCCCCAAGGAGGAGGAGGCTGTGTTACAGCACTGGAAAGAGATCCAAGCATTCGAAAGACAGGTGAGAAAATAGGAACGGACACTTGGGAGGTAGAACCATGTTGACAGATTAAAGGTTGAGTTGTCGAAGGGGCGCAAGCCGTACACTTTCTATGATGGGCCTCCCTTTGCGACGGGGTTGCCGCACTATGGACATCTATTGGCCTCGACGATCAAGGACATTATCCCCAGATATTGGTCCATGAAAGGCTACCATGTAGAGAGACGTTTTGGGTGGGACACTCATGGCCTGCCAATTGAACACGAAATCGACAAAAAGCTTGGAATATCCGGTAGAGAAGCAGTGATGAAGCTGGGACTGGACAAATACAATGCCGAATGCAGAGCTATCGTCATGAGGTATTCGGCGGAGTGGCGCACTACAATTGACCGACTGGGGCGATGGATCGATTTTGATAATGATTATAAGGTATGGGATATATTTAATTATGCGTTGCTTGGGGACTAACTGTACTTCAGACAATGGACCCGACTTACATGGAGTCTGTCTGGTGGGTTTTCAAGCAAATCTTTGATAAAGACGCCGTATATCAAGGATACCGCGTCATGCCCTATTCAACTGTCCTCACAACGGCACTCAGCAACTTTGAAGCGAATCAGAATTACCAAGACATTCAGGACCCCGCCGTTGTCGTCTCGTTCCCACTCCTGGACGACCCGGAGACCTCCCTGTTAGCCTGGACCACTACTCCATGGACTCTTCCATCACACACTGGACTCTGTGCCCACCCGGATTTTGAATATATTAAAATTCGGGACGAACTGTCTGGGAAGAACTACATACTACTGGAGAAGCTCCTGAGCACTCTTTACAAAGACCCAAAGAAAGCAAAATTCAAGATTATCGAAAAGATCAAGGGTAGTGACATGCTGGGGTGGAAATACGAACCGCTGTTTGATTATTTCTACGAGGAATTTAAGGACTACGGATTCCGTGTCTTCAACGCGACATATGTTACTGATGATAGTGGTGTTGGCATTGTCCATCAAGCACCCGCTTTTGGTGAGGAAGATTACAACCTTGCTCTCGAATTTGGAGTCATTGACAAATCCCGTGGCCCACCAAATCCCCTCGATGAAACTGGGCACTTCACATCAAGAGTTCGAGATTTTGAGGGGCAGCATGTAAAAGCTGCTGATAAAGCTATCATAAAGTACCTCAAAGGCACTGGACGCTTGATTGTCGAGTCCCAGATCAAGCATAGCTACCCTATGTGCCCACGATCTGATACCCCTCTTATCTACCGCGCCGTGCCATCTTGGTTTGTCAAAATTCCCGAGATTGTGCCCCAGATGCTCGAAAACATCCAAGACTCTCACTGGGTGCCATCCTTCGTGAAAGAGAAGCGCTTTGCAAGCTGGATCGCAAATGCTCGAGACTGGAATGTTTCTAGGAACCGATACTGGGGAACGCCAATCCCGCTTTGGGTCAGTGACGATCTGGAAGAACGAGTTTGTATTGGAAGCATTGCAGAGCTCAAAGAGCTTAGCGGGTATGAAGGCGAGATAACCGATTTACACCGAGACAAAATTGACCACATTACCATTCCTAGTAAAATGGGCAAAGGAACTCTACACCGTATCGAGGAAGTTTTCGACTGTTGGTTTGAGTCTGGAAGCATGCCATATGCTAGCCAGCATTACCCCTTTGAAAACCAGGACAAATTCAAGGCATCATTCCCAGGAGATTTCATTGCGGAGGGGCTAGACCAGACCCGTGGATGGTTCTATACCCTTCTTGTGATTGGCACACACCTCTTTGGAAAATCGCCTTTCCAGAACTGTGTTGTGAACGGTATAGTTTTGGCGGAAGATGGAAAGAAGATGTCCAAGAGGCTCAAAAACTACCCTGACCCAACCATTGTTATGTCCAAATATGGTTCAGACGCGCTGCGTTTATATCTGATCAACTCTCCAGTTGTACGAGCTGAGCCCCTCCGCTTCAAAGAGGCCGGTGTGAAGGAGGTGGTTGCAAAGGTTCTACTGCCCCTTTGGAATAGCTACAAGTTCTTTGAAGGGCAAGTTGCTTTGTTAAAGAAGGTAGAGGGCGTTGATTTCATCTTCGACCCAGCCTCTGAGTCGACGAACACGAATGTGATGGATCAGTGGATCTTAGCGAGCTGCCAAAGTTTACTTAAATTCGTCAACGAAGAAATGGCTGGTAGGTTAAATATCTCTTCACGCTGTACCTTACTGACAATTCAAAAGCATATCGCCTGTACACGGTCGTTCCACGCCTTCTTGAGCTAATTGATACCACGACAAATTGGTACATTCGATTCAACAGAAAGCGTCTGAAGGGTGAATTTGGGCTCGACGACACCATACACGCCTTGAACTCGTTATTCGAAGTCCTCTTCACTCTCACTAAAGGTCTTGCCCCTTTCACACCCTTCATAACTGATAACATATACGGCCGCCTCCTTCCCCACATCCCCAAGGAGCTGCGTGGAGAGGACGACCGCAGTGTGCACTTCCTCCCTTTTCCAGACGTTCGAAACGAGCTTTTCAATGGAGAAGTTGAGCGTCGCGTCGGACGCATGCAGCGAGTGATCGAACTGGCTCGCGTTTCACGAGAAAGGCGTGGCGTGGGTCTGAAAACGCCGCTAAAGACACTTATTGTCATACATCCCGATCCAGTGTATCTGGAAGATATCCGCTCGCTCGAAGGATACATCACCGAGGAACTCAATGTCATCAACCTTGTATTGTCATCAGACGAGGAGAAGTATAATGTGCAGTATAGTGTCTCGGCAGATTGGCCTGTTTTGGGCAAGAAGTTGAAAAAGGACGTGCAAAGGGTTAAAAAGGCACTTCCGGGCCTAACGAGCGCTGAGGTCCAGCAGTTCGTCCTAACGAAGACGATTACGGTTGATGGAATCGTGCTAGAGGATGGAGATCTGCATGTCAAGCGTAGCCTGAAGGAGGATGAGTCGTCGAAAAATCTGGAGACAAACACAGACGAGGACGTCCTGGTTATCCTGGATGCTGCATTGTACCCAGAACTTGCAGAAGAAGGGTTATCCCGAGAGATCATCAACCGAGTGCAGAGGCTGCGAAAGAAGGCGGGCCTCCAGCCTACAGATGATGTCAAAATGGAGTACAATGTCATCGCTGACCCAGATAATCTTGGACTCGCCGAAATATTCCGAACCCAGGCGAAATCGATCGAAAAGGCCCTTCGTAGGCCAGTCGACCAACACGTTGTGACGGAAGTCGACGGTGTGGCCACTACTAACGTGGAGCAGCTTATCATGGAAGAGGAGCAAGAGATCCAGAAGGCAACTTTCATGCTTAGGTTGGTAAAACTTTGAGGTTTTCAACAATTGTTGGTACACAAGAGATCGTATTCAGTATGGTAGAACTATGGATGAGACGCCCTCTTTAAATAGGTAGTTTGCTTTCAATGCACTGCCCTTGAGATAGTATTGTTAAGTTTCCATCGCTGCAATGCGAAATCACTTTTCGTAAATATTTTACGGTTTCCTTGAGGCTGCCTGCTTGCTGTCAATACCCAATGCTAAAACCGACATACCAAGTGGAAATACTGACAACATAACAATCTTTTAAACGTAAAAATTCGGTCAAGCACTTGTCCTTATGAACATGATTATAATCCTCTACTATGCATTTTCCATAAACGGATGCCTGCAAATCATGTCGTTAATAGAGTATCACGTGCCGTGAAGGAGTGGACGAACTTGGCCTGAGCACTGAGCAATTGCTTTCGCGAAAGTCTCAATAGGTCTCGACCTGCCTGGCATTTCGGGATTGAGAGTAGATATATGCTTCTTTTGTGCGCGTTCGGAAGTGTTGAACCCAAGAGGGGAATTCAGAATTCTGTTGTAGTTGATTTGTGACAGGGTAGTTTTGTCGATTCTAACCACACACCCTATATCACGTGCACGTATCTGGCGCGCTTTCTGGTAATTGACTTGAACCGCGGTCGCGTTCACCATCCCACGCCAAACAATGAGTTCCGCGACGACGTCTACAAGAGCACCGCTGCGCTCTGACTACAATATCCTGCTATGCAATCCCTAAACTGCGTGAAGCGACTGACCTCTGTTGTGTTTAATCCATGCATTATGTGGCGTAATTGGAATCAGCTTGCGGACCTGTACTGATTTATTGTCGCTCGACGCCCTGGCTGATGTCCTCCAAAATAAGCCACAGCAAACTTGCAAAGAAGCCGGAGCTGTACTATACGAACGAAGGTATTTACGCCGAGTTATTTATCTTAAAAGGAGCTAATTCATTTTTGCGACTGTAGATGTTGCGATCCTGTACGACATCGTCCTACACGCCGAAGAGCTTCTTGGGAGCCTTCCAGAATCGGAAAGGATCCCAACGAACGCGCTATTCCAGGCATACTATGCGATACTCCCAACTATCGGCGTTAACGCCGATCATGACAATCGATATGCGCGTGTTATCTTCAAGGTTGGAGGAAGGCGTGGCCGGGGATCACTCTATCATAAATTTGAACATGTGCTTTCGGAGATGGGCATCGAAATCCAGTTCGACCAAATCGAGGAGGAAGGTCGTCACACACTCCATGGCCTTTCTGAAGACTCCACCTTTGACATGCTTCCAAAAACCGACTTCAACCTTGTCGACAGACCTGACGGCCATCGCCCAAAGAGGCGGAATTCCGAAACATCTATCTGGACTGTTGGGAGCGGAAAGGACGATGGTGTCTTGCGGCGGCCACGATCCAATTCCCTCCAATCATTGCCCCGCCCGGGGTTTATTGACAACAACTCCCTCGAGAGCATTTGGCCGCCTACGACATTCCCGGCTACCACCCTGCCAGATCCCCATAAACCCTTTGGGCGAGATGATAACGCTCACAGAATTGGATCCTGGTTAACTACAGACGTAAACACTAATGGCTTATCTGCAGCTTCTCAACGCACCAATTCTGATCAGAGTTCGCAAGAATGGATTATATCACATAGAAATGCGGGGAATGAGGACGAGACGGGTAGCATACCCTTCGATACGGACGAACAACGACCACTCGCGCCAATCGGCCATAATGTGGACCATCCGCAAGAAACGCACGCATTTCCCATTTCTATGGCTGCTTCCAGAATCCACAACGGCGCAGTCATCGAGAATAGAAAAGCGTTCTTTCTTCATAATCGGAACCGCTCTTTGCTTCTCGACAAACTAGCATGCTGGCGACAAAAGGCTACGCAAGTCCTTGCAGGAAATACCAACCTTGAAGCCCTGGCTAGGAGCAGAGATAGAGACGTTCTCCTGAAACAAGGACTTGAAACCTGGGTTACTGCTCTCCGTGAGGGACGCCGAGTCCTCGAGACTGAACACTTCTTCTTTCATCTTGAACGCCGTGCCAAACGGGCCCGAGATATCTTCTTGCTTGCAAAAAGCTTTACCCATTGGGCTACGACCGCATCCGATGAGATTCAGCGGACGTCAGTGGCCCGAAGGCACATCTTAAGAACTCGATTCTTTAAGGCTTGGCGAGAAATCACAGCAGTCAATGAACTAAAAGTTCGCCGCCACATCCAAAAGAAGTTTTTCAATTCGTGGCGACGACGCCAAGAGGCTGTATCGTCCATTTCTGACTATTCCATTGCGGTGTTTCAAGGGAACGTCGCAAAACGTGTCTATTGGCAATGGTTCCGGTCTTTCTGTGAGAGAAGAATCCCTACGTGGTGGGCGGATAGGGCAAAAAGAAGGTGGGTGGTTTCATGGACTACCAAATTAAAGACAATAAGAGAAATGACCACAGCTGGCCAATATTACCGCCAGGAGAAATCAAAGAGATTGATATGGGATATATGGGCTAGGAGGACGCGGGACTTCACCAACATGAATGATGCAAGCTTGCAAATGCAGAAAAGGTCTTCCTGCGTTACTGCTCTTAGATATTTGCGTAGCGCCAATGCGCTACTTCCTTCTTCGAGACATATAAAATCGAAGGTCAAATATGGTCTTTTTGTCAAATTCTTCATTATATGGCGTTTACGGACTGGGCAAGAAAGACAAGCCCGCGATCTTGACCGCCACAAGATAAAAAGGGAGGCCTGGACTGCCTGGAACGACAAAATAAGATGCCAGTACCTGCAGCTACGCATTGGCGATAGGAATCTCCTCCAAGCCCTCTATAAATGGGTTCTGGCGGAACGCCTAATCCTTGCATGCCGCCTTTCAAACCAAAAAATGATCCGGGCCGCCTTTGAGCGTATGCTACAGACCTCTACGATATCGATTGGCACAGTGTCTGCTGGTATCCTTACCGCACTCCAGTTTCGGGAGCAGAATGACAAACGGTCTATTCTACGCAGATGGAGTTCGAAGCTGAAGGTCCATAGGAGCCTTCAGCAACTCGCTATCCAGCGCAATACTTATCCGATTCAAACTGTCATGCTGAAGACATGGTCGCGGAACATGAACGACCTCCGGCAGTTGCACGAATGGGCTATTGATGCTAACTTTTACTTTGCTGCAATAAAGGCTCTTAAAATTTGGCGGAATGCGACAGAGACATCCCGAAGAGAGAAACGGCGGACTGCGTATGCAAGTGTGCGTCGCCAAAACAAACTGAAGCTTGCTTCAAGGGTGCTTTATTCCTGGAGGTGCCGGTCTAAGTCAGTGACAGATATGGAGAACCTTGCATCCGAATTTCATGGCAGCAGGATAAATGATCATCTTGTCAATACATTGGCTCGCTGGCGAGCCCGGAAGCTAGAGATATCGCGGTTAGAGTCTATCCAGTTGCCAGCCATTCTCAGGGTCAGATTTATTCAGTGGAAATCGTCCTCTAAAGAATATTACCATTTGGACGTTGTTGCTAGCGGATTTAACGAGGGCCGCCTGTACATGGCTTGTATGAAGAAGTGGGGCCGCCTTGCCTTGCAGTTTAGGGCCCATCAACACCTCGTGTCTGAGCTTCATGACAAGCATGCCAGAAGAGCAGTTCGCAAGATGGTCTTGCACTGGCGACAGCAACTGTTCGACTATGAAGGCCCGGGATCTGCTAGCCTACCTGGAACAAAGGCTGTAACAAACCGCAATAGCAAAAGATTTGATTTGTCAGAGAGATCCGAAGTCTATTCTGATACGGGAGAAGATGTTGGTCCTGGGTACCTAACTCAGAGGAGTGGAGGCTTTCTCAACTCAGCACCCGGACGAGGCTATCTCAAAACGCCCTCCAAGAGAACATTCATGAGTAGGACGGCAAACCAGCCATCCACCACACCAATAGCGCCACTCTCGACCCCCTATGAAAGGCAGTTGCGTGCGGAACTCTCTGGTCGCTTGTTCCAATCCTATTCTCGGATTTCAAACGACAATCCACCAAATATTAACGAAGGATTCGAAGATTTAACGGATAGGTAATAAATCTGGCTGAGGAAGGATACTTAATTCATCAATCAGGCTTTGATTAACAGTCGTGGACTTTAACCTAAACCACGAGTCCATTCATAAGTTACCGTGTACTAAAGACATTGCCGTGACCTTTTCAGAGAACAAGAACATGATCGAAGCGGGTTGTTATGAGTAAATTGTTTATTAGAAACCCCTTGTATCCTCAACGTTAGTCTAATTTGCCAAACCGTGCCTTTAAAAATAGACAATCGATCGACTGGTACAAGAAGCCTCCTGAATATATCACGTGATTATGCAGCTAACCTCGTCGCTCATCTTGGCGGGTAGCGGCGGGTACATAACAGCTGGGGATTGACAGCCTTGTCTTATCTGTTGTTTATGAGCAGTCGCGATCAAGAAGTATAATGCTGGGCTCTTCTCGGTTTCTCCTTTTCCAGATCACATAACAAACTGCGGCCGACACCAAGCATTTCTTTCTACCACAGGAGACTTTTATTGTTTGTATTCTGCAGCAAATGAGACCCATTTGGCTACCGCATTTAGGAATCTAAGGTTGTAGGAGAGCATAGCATTGCCATGGTCGTGAATCTTTAGTATGAGAGCAGTTCTGCCAGGAAAGCCACAGGCCAGGCTGCAAGCTGTTTGCACCGGGTATTTGGATGGTAGACAACTCGTTGTAAGTAACACACTTGGTTATACTGGGCCGTGTCTGATAATTTGCCCGTCACAGGCATATATTACTGGAAATGCATTCGTTGTCCTCGAACCTCCGACGACCCTTCTCCAAACGGTGTATGATGAAGACCCATCGTTTTTAATAGCTATCGCCTTTGATGAAGCTACCGGCAAGATAGCAACATGCACCGAGCGTAGTGTTCGTATTTACCAGCCGTATGGCCAAAACGAAGAGGCCTTGAAAGTTTGTCGCGATTCTGCTCCCAGAACTACTTCTCTGACTCTTGTTAGTGGTCGCTTCAAATCTCCATTCCTATCGACGATCTAGACCAACCGGTGACTACACTCTCCTGGGGTGGCATTGGCGAACTTCTTGTGGGGAGCTTGTCTCTCTCGTTATACTCGACTGAAAATGGCCTCGTGAAACTTTGGTTCAAGGCAGTTGCGAACCCAACGAAATTTGCCTGTCTTTCTTACGACTCAGGGTACATTGCTTCAACAGGAGCTCACGATCGACTGGTGAAACTTTGGAGAAGGTTGTCATTTGGCTCCGATGATGTACGATTCGACTTGACATACCTTCCGCACCCTCAGATGGTGACAAGCGTACGCTGGCGACGTCCCTACCATCTTGACCAGACTGTTGATAACGTTCTGTACACTGTGTCTGCCGACAAGGTCCTCCGTATATGGGCTGCCACAGACACCCATGGACTGCGGATATTTCAGTTATGGGGCCAAATAGACCTCGAGGAGTCTATCCAACCCCGTTCGCTGGTGCCCGGTAAAGCCATGAAATTTCGCTATACCAGTTTTATCGACGGCCGCGATTTTAGGAAGTCATTAGAATACTCTGTCCAGACAGCCAATAATCCAAGAGCCACCCACAATCATGAAGCTGAACACCTGGTTGAGGTTGCCAATAGGTCTTCCGAGGTCTGTATCATTTTCGATGAACAGGGGAACATGTCGGCGTGGGGATTAGAGAATATAGGCGGCAAGGCTCGAAAGCCAACAGATATTTTCAACATTGCACATGTTGCGGGACTGGAACCGATGCTACCAAAGCTTGAGTCTGGAGGTGACTCCTATATCCAATTGTATACATACTGTAGTAGGACGGATGGCATGTTCAACACTATCTGGCATAACTTCGATGGAACTATCCAGCATTTTAACCGCAGTTTAGCCAATTTATTCGACAAACAACTGCGGTCTAGCAGCACAACACCCAGAGCAATCTGGATGGGTCATTCGCGGCCACTGAAAAAGATGGTTCGAAATATCAGTGGCCAAGCTGTCGTTTCGCGAACCGACGGAAATGAAGCTATCGTCTGGAGACATGAAGACGACAAAAACGGGATACCACTCACAGCCCAAAGTCTCATCGATGTATCAGAACACATACATCGGATCTGTGTGCTTCGCCGAGGAGCATTTGTTATCCTTCTCCATCACTCGACGATTTCGCTCTGGGACTGTCGACAACATCGTGGCCAACGGTTGGCATCGTTACCATATGTTATTTCTGGAAAGCCACTCTGTGTGCTAGTCCTGCCTGAGGCCGAGAGACGCGGCGACACCGCTCATATTGCCACTATTAGCTCAGAGATGAAAGGTATCGTCTGGGAGCTACGCTTACCGCCCCGAACAAACCAGGACCGCGAGACCAATGGCGATGGATCGACATTCATCAGAGAATTCTGTACGTTTGACTTGGGTGATGCTGATGATCTGGCTTATGTATTACCTGTCGACCCTGCGGGTTCGCCACCGGTCACATCGGGGTTCCTGGACACGTTCGCGCGGGATGTAGCCGTATCTTATACTCACTCCGGATTCATAAGATCCTGGACGGCCAAAGTAAACCTCAAAGATCAGAGTGTAGACTGGCTTCTCACCTGCTCCGTAGAGACAGGGATTCATGAACCTTCTTTAGCTAGCGGAAGCTCGATCAGGAAGGCTGCGTTAGTAAATTCTGACCGATCAGAATTGACGATATGGGATGTACGAGGGGCTCAGCTTGAATATTCACAGTCATTTGGATCCTCGGACGGCATTCAGGACCTCGATTGGACCTCAACTCCAGACGTTCAGTCCATCTTGGCTGTTGGCTTCCAGCACCGCGTTCTTCTCCTATCCCAATTGCGATATGATTACCTCAACGAAGGCCCTGCCTGGACTGCCATTCGGGAAATCAACATTCGAGATCTGACTCCTCATCCTATTGGAGACTCGACGTGGCTAGGCAGAGGCAGTTTACTCATTGGTGCCGGAAACCAGCTTTTTGTTTACGATAAAACATTTAATGTTACTGCTTCCATCGCCGCAAACCTTCAACTTCCTTTACGGAAGGAAGGCCAGTGGGATCTTTTCGACGCCGTGACTCGACTTAATGGACCACTGCCAGTATTCCACCCACAGTTCCTTGCCCAGTGTATTCTCGCTGGCAAGTTGGCTATAGTTCAGCGCATACTTCTTACGCTATACCAAACTCTAAAATCCCACTTAGAAGGGGAGCACATAGATAATCTTTTAGGCCTTGACCTTGAAGACTTCTACACCCACCCCCAAAGAGTTTGCATATCCATCCCCAAAAGGTGCACGCGAGGCTGACCAATATAGATTAAAATGTCGAAAAATGAGCTCGGATCAGCATTTACGGATTTTTTTCAAACAGAAGACACGGAGACTTTGACGGAGAACATTGCTCTGGCGCTGAACGAAAAACTCACGACGGTGGCAATTCCACAGTTGTCAGGGCCACTGCAGATGCAGCTTGCAGATACCGTCGAGTGTGTCGCTATAGTTGAGAAGCAGCGTCGCTCTATGGATGACAACGCCGCAAGGTTCATGCTTTTCTTCCGTCAGCACGCCCTTTATAAAGGTCGTGCGAATGAAGTACAACTGTCATGGAGAGAAATTAACTGGGCTTTCCACAGCAACAGTCAAGACATATTAACTGATGTTGTTACTCGGCAATTTCATGGCCGTGTGCTTTGGGAGCATGCGCGAGAGAGTGGCTTATTTATGTGGATTACTGATTTCACGGCGCTGGTACGCACCGTAGTCCCACCCTATTCCTAGCCACGAGCTTACAGACACACAGAAGGAACAATTCGAGATGATCGCGCGCAATGAATACACAAAGTCGGATGAGAAAAACCCTATTGATTGCAGCTTATTCTATATCGCGCTGAAGAAAAAGGCTGTCCTTCAAGGCCTTTGGCGAATGGCTGGCTGGAATCGTGAACAGACGGCCACCCTGAAACTTCTCTCAAATAACTTCCAGGAGGAAAAATGGAAAACAGTTGCGTTGAAGAACGCCTATGCCTTGCTTGGGAAGCATCGTTGTAGTGAGTATTGGCGAACCAGTCTCATGGATGGATACTAATCAACATAGTGTATGCCGCGGCATTCTTTTTATTGGCAGATTGCCTCAAGGACGCGGTAAATGTATGCCTCAACCAACTGAAAGACCTTCAATTAGCAGTCGCCATCACCCGGGTTTTTGAAGGCGACAATGGCCCTGTATTAAGGGAGCTCTTGGAAGAAAAAGTTCTTCCTTTGGCCGCCCAAGAAGGTAACCGTTGGCTGGCATCGTGGGCATTCTGGATGCTCCGTAGGAGAGACATGGCAGTGCGAGCACTTGTTGTAAGTAATCATTTCTTCGCCCAAGGTAGAAAACTGTTTCGCAATTCTAATTCGCAAAAGGCTCCTGTATACACATTAATCGAGACACCCCAATCCCCAGACATGCAGTCGAAATTATATCTTACAGACGACCCTGCGTTGATTATCCTCTATTCGCAGCTTCGCCAAATGACCTTGCAGACACTACGAGGCGCTTCGCGAGTCACCCCGAAGGTTGAATGGGCATTCGTTCTGCACAGCGCCAGACTTTACGACCGCATGGGTTGCGATATCCTTGCTCTTGACCTTGGTAAGCCCATCGAAGCAAAAGACCTTGCTATGTGACTAGATATGCTGACAATACAGTCCGCAATTGGGAGTTCCTCCTATCAGACTTTCCCCTTAATTCCTTCAATGACGACATTAATCCGCGAACTGCACAATTTCGGCGTAGAGATTCTCTAATTATTGCAGATCTTCCGCCTTCTAATAATTTAATAGCAAAGGGCTCGTCCAGTGCGTTCGTAGAGCCAGAAGCAAATTCACTGCTTGACAGTTTTGGATTTTAAATCTGGGGGTCCAAATCGGCAGACAGGCACAGGGCGACCGGCCCAGGGCATACTCTTCGATGGGATAAAAAATATCTTTCCTCGCATTCTACTTATCAAAGTACAGTAGCAACTTAGATAAATGCACGCCGAATATTTAATCATTTAGTCCCATATGAAGCTCTTGAGACCCCTTTCTGAGAAACAAAGTCTACCTAGTATTAGGTATCTCTAAATGTATGGAGTAAATTATATTCGAATACATCATTATAGGTGAGGCACATCCATGGTTGACATGGCTAGGTTTAAGATGCTCACAACACCCTCTCCAAGCACAAAGCCACTCGCTACGACGATAAGGGGCGTCTCTGGGTTCCCCAGGTACGACTTCCAGTACCAACTCATGAAACCACCGATTGCCCTCGCAAGGGTGAATGATGGGACATTGAACATTCCTGCATTGAGAAGTTAACATAGCACTCAATCATGGACGAGTGTGTAGTACGTACCAACAGCAACAGCAATTCCGCCTGGTATGAGTGGGTGCCATTTCTTACCAGTGCCAACAATTCTGGCACATGTAGTTGCTGCAAATATTAGTCCCGTTCCAATTGCCCATTGCCATGCCATTGGCGGTAGTCCTTCTCCAGTCACTAGTCTTGCCGTGAAAATCCAAACGTATCCAGTGGGAACTTGAAAAAGATCTCCTGGGACGGTATATACATTCGTGTATAGCTTGTAAATAAGTGCGCTTACAACCGCACCAACTGCACTGCCGATGATTTGGCCCCAGAATTGTGCGTTTGGCGCCGCACCTAAGAGGTGTCCTGTCTTCAGATCTTGCATAAGATCCCCTGCCTGAAGTGCACCAGCCTCAGACACCGCACCTGCAATGAGGTTAATCAGCACGGAGTTCTTGTTTGACTGTGGAATTATCAGGGCAAAGAAGAGCTGAGCCAATTTGCTGATGCCAGACACTGGATTAAGATCAGTTTCACCCAAGGCTCGGACCCCCATAACTGACAGCACCAATGCTATCAGAACAGCTGCCACGGTTGCGTAAAGAGGAACGAGCGCTCCGAAAGTGATTCGAATGCATAAGATGCAGAAAAGGATCGAGGATATTAACCCTATCCACACAACGCGCCCACTAACTAGGTGTTCCGGAGGCGCATCAACGCCGGGAAGGCTTTTCAAATCTGCAGGCTGTGGTGGTGACTGCAGCGGCTCCCCGGAATTGGACAAGTTGTCCGTTAACACCGTGGAATCTTGAACGCCGTCAATTGGCACATACCCGGCGCTCGATGACCCAAAGTTGAAAATGTTTCTCCAGCCCCTGCCAGCTCTTGCCCTATAAACAGGCTCCAAAACGATCCATGCATACGGCGCCACCTGTTTACCAGCAATATAAGCCAGGCTAACAATGGAATCCGCCAGCATAATTGCCAGTGAGACCCATATGATCCATCCCTTACTCCCCGCTTCCCAGTCATCTATTGGTCCCGGGGCCCAACCTTTGTGTTTTGCGAGTGGGGATAGAACGGCCCATCCCAGTATGGCACCTATAAGCATGTGTATGGTAGTAGCTGGCCCCATGATAATGCCCTGACCGACGTAAGCCAGGGAGGGATTCAGTGTCCACAACCAGTTTTGAGCCAAATCCAAGCCAAATACTGGTAGATTCCGAAGGACGGGAAAAAAGTAGGTGCCCAAAGTATACAATCCGGATATTGAAAACGATAATATCAACAGTTTAACGCGTTGCAC
Source organism: Pseudogymnoascus sp. 03VT05 (assembly GCA_001662645.1). Taxonomy (NCBI): domain Eukaryota; kingdom Fungi; phylum Ascomycota; class Leotiomycetes; order Thelebolales; family Thelebolaceae; genus Pseudogymnoascus; species Pseudogymnoascus sp. 03VT05. The sequence continues at coordinate 34,045 of KV459449.1, forward strand.
CCAACTTCCCTTGTCCCAACTCTGGACTTCTTCAATGTCCGTCGCACTTGCTCTGAAATGGGGACCCGACGTGGTCGTGCCCTCATGTGGAAAACTGGTCGATTCTCTCGGGGAATTCGATGCGTCACTGTAGTGTCTGTCGCCATCGTCGCCAAGCATAGAAGTCGAGTTTCGGTGCGGTGTGCTTGGTTCCCAAACTTCATCTTTGCCATGTAATACGTTAATCATTAGAGCAGTTGCTGTGCCAGACGGGAACTTCAGCTTCTCTCTTATGATTACTTGACGCCTCAATGGTACTGCGAAAACAACTCCGAAAAAGCAGAGCCCCAAGGCCCATAGAATAAGTTTCCAAAGACTGAGGAACAATGGACCTCCTTCTTCGGGTTTAAGCAGGTAGTTTAGGGCAGGCATCACGCCTACAAACCCACAGCCCAGTGGCATAGTTCCCATGGACCCAGCCACAGTCTGGACAAGGACATTCTCGACCGGTGTGAACGGGATATCGAGATGTTTGGACAGGGTTTTAAAGAAGGCGAACCCAATCAGCGATGATGGCATGCTCATACTGCTAATCCACCCAGCTGCATATTTGTTAGCTTTTGAGTATGGAAAACCAAGCTGAAATAGAAGACCTACTCTGGAGCCCAAAGTACATATTTGAAAAGCAAATAACTAATCCAACCCCAAGCCCCACCAATATGCCTCGAAGCGTAAAGTTTTGAGGTTCATGCCCATGTTCGCTGAGGAAGCTGGCCTCCTCACTGCGCCGATTCTGCAAACCCTCACCATCCAACTCCTCATCGATGACTGGATTATTCAAAGTTGAAATAGTCTGGTATGCCGGCTCTACGGTTCTCCCTCTATCTGGTGCCATCTCCGTGGTATTATGGGGTTCGATGGAGATCGTGGGTTTCGCTACAGCTGCATTAGACAAGCCCGCTCAAGTACGTCGGCAAGTAAGATCTGTCTTAAAGGACATTCGAAATTATAACATACTTGCTCCAGCCCATATTCTAAATAATAAGAAAGGCAGAATAAAGTGTTGACTCTTAGCTACCCTGCCACCTCGGATTGCTTACCCAATCATCCGTTCTTATCAATCTTATCAGCGCTCTAGCGCCCTTGTTTAAGCGCTTCTCACCGCCTTGGCTAGATGACGTGCCGACCCACGAGTTCTGCAAAAGTGTTGTTCCTGTTACCCTGTGAGAATGGTCCGTTGTCTAACTGCTTTCTCAATACAAGTGACATTTCGCAAGGGGGCTAGGCTGATATAGTATAGAGTCACTCCTTATTTTGCTGTTATTCATTTTTACTTAAGTAGTATATAGCATTTGAGCGTCGTCTACCTCATCTTCCAGGTCTGAGCCGTCGTCTCCTTGTCTGGTCCACTAGCCCATGAAAACTTGACGTCCAGTGCTCTGGAATTGTCTTCTGGCACGGCATACTCAAGGCTTCCCTCCAAAGTATCCCCCACCGCAAAGCTTCTACTGCTCTTCGCCCCCTCATGATCTATAAACATCACGCCTTGTCTCCAATGCGTCTCTTTGCCGAACGGGCCAGTAGTGAATGCTACTCCCTTCTGTTCCTGCTTGGTCCAATCCTCCGCTCTTGCATCGACAGGAACGGCATCGCCTCCAGAGGGCATGAAGAATGTGTCGAACCAGATATCGAACCCATCCAGTCTATCGATATCGCTTGTGAACGTAGTCTTCCATGCCCTTGTGAAGACCAAGTCCTTCACGGTAGTTGTGTGAAGGCTCAACTGGAGGAAAGGGAAGGCGTCGCCACAAATGGTGCTGCCCGGCATGTGAAGGACTTGGACATCCTCACGAATACCGGCCATCATCGCCTTCATATCAAAGCCGTACACATCCCTCCAGAATGTAAAATGATCCGCCACGTAGTCGGCATCGGAAACCGGCGCAACCCACATATTCATATGGCTAGGAACCATGAGCCCATCTGGCTTGAGGTACTTGTCCCTGGCCCAGATAACACTGTCGAGCATAGCCTCGTACAGTAAGCAATAGCCCATCCATTCGCTGACGATAATATCGACCTTCTCCACCGGCAAAGTTACCTCCTCCACCTTACCTCTCAGGCAAGTAATGGCGTCAGCAAACCCATTGTTGAATATGTTTTCGCGAGCCTTATCGATGATGTCGGAGTTATCAACAGCAATGACTTTAGCAGCGCCAGCCTTCGCACAGAATAAACTGAGAATCCCGGTTCCGCAGCCCACATCAAGCACCACCTTGCCTTTAAACAAGTGCTTGTGTTGATATATAAAATCGCGGTATGCATCGGTCCTGACGGTGTCCTTCAACATGGTTTCATGAATGTCTGTGAGTTGTTAATTATATGACCCTGTGTTTTATGGTATATGAGACCTACCATTGTATGAATACGATGTGAAGTAGTGGGAATCATCGTCTCTTTTCTCTGCTGGTGGTTCAGGAAGAGCGGCATTTTTATCTGCGGAAGTGTCGTTCCATCTGTCTGTCAAAGTCTTCTTCACCACACTCCTATAATCCTCGAATTGAAACTGGGTTTTCCGAAGCTCCTCTTCGAGCTCTGCAACGCGCACAAGAAGGTTGCGGTCATCGGCGACGGGCTCGTCACCTTGCTTGCTTGCGGGTGGAAGGTCGTCTAGGTTGAAGAGTAACGCATCATCTTGTAGGACGGGAATCATGAATTTATCATCCTCGAAATCGGCCTTTGCAACGTCTGGCAAAGTAGTTTGCCCATTCCGGAGAGCGGTGCGTATGTAATTTACCAGCTTGATAGAACCATAGAAATCTAGAGAGAATTTGTTTCGAACTTCAAGAAAGTCAAATCCATACTTTTCTTTGCAGTACGAAAGCATAGAAGGCACATCGGTAAATACTTTGTCGTCGAATAAGGAAACAATTTGATCCTGTTCCTCCTCAGGCTCAGCATCTTCCCAACCTTCATCATCTTCGTTCAAGTCAACGTCGGATGTGTCCGAGCCACTATGCGAGGGAGACCTTGGGGTCATCTCAGCAGGTTTAGGCGCCTGGCTGGCTGCAAGTTCTGTGGCGTTCTCCATTGCCGTTGTGAGAAATCGACCTTTTTATTTTATGAATATTCTTGTTGGTGTGTGCATATTTATTTACAGTGAAGCGTATTTTTTTGGGCAGTATCACGTGCTGATAATAGACTCTCTCTGTACCATTGGCTGCCGCGTTGAAGATGTGCCAATAAACTTTACCTTATCCGATCCTGAAGAACGCATAGTGATGGCCCATCATACGTGGCGGGCTGGACTGGTATCCAACGTACAATTATCATAAAGCTGGCTATGAATATGTGAATGCTACTTCAATGATGTGTTGTATAGGTGGGGTGGACTATCTAAGGGGTCGCTGTTGCCATCCCGGGAAGGATAAACTTTATGGCCGTGCGCTTCAGTGACGTTCCAGGCTCTAATGTTATGGATCAAAACAATAATAGTCACAGTTGCCAAACAACTCAGTTAATGAACGCATTTCCAGACTCACTTATATTGAATATCATTCTGCGTGCATCTCCGGTGCTGACACAAATAGTCATTTGAGGTTTCATGGCACTCGGCATAACAAAGACATCAGTTATTTATAGAGCTGGCCTTGACTGCAACTGTGAGGACCCCGACCGGAACACTCGCCAGAGAAAGGGACCACAATGTCCTTTCTGTTTGGCAGAGGCAGGGCGAGGGCAAGCACAGTGGACTTGCCGAAACAGGCAAAAGAACAAATCCAAAGACTAGATGGCCCTGGCGGGGCTGCAAAGGTAGGACTCGATCCGACGACCTGATTAGGGTTGCATACTGACTGTGTGAAGACAGAAGAGCTGTCCAAAACGTTGCTACAAATTAAACTTGTACTGCAGGGAAGCCCAGGTAAGCAAGATGACTCTCAACCCGGGGGAATGCGCTAACCGTCTACTTTAGAGGCAGAGAGTAGCCCAGACCAGGTTTACCAGCTTGTTACTGGGATGATATCGGAAGACTTGCTGTATCTTCTTGCGACGAATCTCCACCTACTATCCTTCGAGTCACGGAAGGATGCACAGAGTATCTTTTCCTACGTCCTTCGATTTCGATCAGCAGGCGCATCTCCGAAAAGCGACCCAGTTGCACTTAGCTACGTTATAAGCAACCGACCGGAAATCTTGGTGGCACTTTGCAACGGATATGAACATAAAGAGAGCGCAATACCTGCGGGGACTGTACTAAGAGAAGTACTGAAAAACGACGCAGCTGCGGCAATAATCTTATACGACGACTCTGGCAATGGGAGCAATGGTTCGAAAGGCCTAACTGGAATACAGCCAGAAGTGCAGCAGAGTGGGAACGGTGTCTTTTGGAAGTTTTTCGAGTGGATTGACAAGGGATCCTTTGAAGTGGGAGCAGATGCCTTCACAACATTCAGAGTAAGTCCTACCTCCAACTCGATATTACAGGCGCAGAATACTCACATATATGCCCAGGAGCTTTTGACAAAGCATAAGCAAATAGTTGCACAATACCTATCAACCAACTTCGACCTGTTTTTTGACAAATACAACAACATCCTTGTAAAATCGGACAGTTATGTTACGAAGCGGCAGTCCATCAAGCTCTTGGGGGAGATACTATTAGACAGGGCTAACTATGCGGTAATGACAGCATACGTGGACCGTGGGGAACATCTAAAGATATGCATGAATTTGTTGCGGGATGACCGAAAGATGGTTCAGTACGAAGGGTTCCACGTCTTCAAAGTCTTTGTTGCAAATCCCCATAAGTCGATCGCAGTCCAAAAAATACTCCTTATAAATCGAGAGCGGCTGGTCAAATTTCTCCAGCACTTTCTCGAAGACAGGACTGAAGATGAACAGTTCATTGACGAGAGAGAATTTTTGATCAAACAGATCAATAACATGCCCGCGCAACCAGTGGAACCTCTCCAGAAGCCAGCGTTGCTTGGTTCTCAACAAAGGTAGTGTCCGGGATACATTACTGCTGGTGATAGTCAGTCCCAGTGGAAACTTATTTTATGAACAACGGCTATTTGATTGCCAATGGGCTATTCCACAATCTTCGACCTTTCTCGGTACGACATGGATCCAAAACAGCCAACGACAAGCGTTCGTCTTTGTGGCGTTTTGGGTATGAAGCGGGTCTCTTATGGCATCTCAATGCTGTATCACCTGGGTCTAAAGCTGGCAGGAAACTTGGGATTTGCCGTAGTATACCGTTTAACATGTGCTTAACCTGGCCTTAATTCTGTGACCGTGGAGTTATGTAAGTTATGTAGGTTGTTTGGGAATGGAAACGGTTCCAAAGCTTCAAGAATATGAGTGATTGCGGTCTGTGGGTGGAGTTATAAACAGAGCGTAATCCCAACGAATACCCAGGAATTGTTACAAAAATGCCTCTCAATTAAAAGAAATGTTGGAAATTCAGTCACGTATATACTCTACTCCGTATATGAAGTATGGAGTAGTGGAGCGGCTGGTTGATTGGCATCTTCTGTCGCGAGTCTCTCTGCTCTCTGTCTGTCAGGAGAGTTTTTCTGGTCTCTGTCTGTCGGGAGTATCTCCGTCGCCCCATACAAAACGCGTTCAAGGCTATACAGTAGCTCAAATCACGCTAGTCCTAAAATACACTAGCGTATTTAAGGCATTTAACAACTTGAATAGGACGCGATGCGAAGACACGAGTGGATTCGTAGCTAAGTGGATAGCCACCGAGGTAAATTGCAGATTCTATGATCATTTACTGATCTATTGACTCCTTCGGGTTGGACTGAAAGCCAATATTTGACAACGATAACTTTGTTGTAAGCACCTACCAACGACCCCAGTGCAATTTCGAAATGCAGTCTTCATATCGCTCCTTCCAGCCGCTGGCTGCACAAAGTCAAAGGTCTCCACACGCTCCTGTCGCAAGGAAGGGGATTGGTACGTGTCATTCCCTTTCAGTTATATGTTACTCTAGGGTCTACTAGCGTGTATTTCGAGTTAGCCCAGATCTCTGATGCAGCACATCAACATTGTCCCGTCAGACGTTTGCGCCGAACTATTTCTAAAGGTCCACCCTTGCTAACATCTCTGTTACTTCTCAGCCCCAATGGCTACTGGGCAACATCTCCAGTCGGTACCGAATCAGATGCAAGCCCAACATGAAGGCCAGAAGCGGGCGATCGAGCTTGCGAAACGCCGCAGTCGCAAGCCAACAGACAAGAACATCCCCGAAGGCGTGGAGAGCTGCATAATCGGAGATGGCGCACAGCGATATAAAGAATTGCGCGACGTCGAACGAAAGCTAGATGCAGCGATGATGAGGAAGAGGATGTATATCCAGGATTCGCGCAATAGCAGCATGAAGAAACACAGGACGCTGCGCATCTGGGTCAGCAATACCGTTGATGACCAGGAATGGCAGGGAGATGGATTGGTTGTTGATGCATTCGACTTCAACACCAACTCAAACGCCTCGTACAAGGTGAAGATCGAAGGAAGGCTCCTGAGCGATGATGAGGATGATAATGAGGAGGAGGATGATGAGGACTCGGACGACGAGGAAGACAACGCCAAAAAGGGGACCATGGATAGAAAAGCGTTGAGGCCATCCCAGAACTACGCCCTTTCGCATTTTTTCAAATCGATGACCGTTGATTTCGACAAGAATCGATCAAGGGACGGAGCCGAGCAGAACGTGGAGTGGAAGAAGCCGGCCCTGCCTCCCAACCCAAGAAGTCTGCCTCCCTCAGCGGATTTCGACGTGCTCGAATTCAAGCGGGGGGGAGATGAAAACCAAAACATCACCATCAACCTCGTCCGAGACGAGACGCCAGAACGATTCACGCTCAGCCCTCCGTTGGCCGAAATCTTGGACATGAAGGAGGCGACAAGGGCAGAAGCCGTGACGGGAATATGGGAATACGTCAAGGTGATGGGACTCCAAGAGGACGACGAGAAGCGCTCATTCCGATGCGACGATGTTCTCCGCCAGGTAAGCACCAGACTGCCTTCAACCCCCCACTTTCGCAGTAGTACTAACCAACACCCCAGATCTTCCAACGCGACACCGGCTACATCCCCAGCATCACCGACGCCATCATCCCGCACCTCTCCGCGCTCCCCCCCGTCAGCCTTCCCTACACCATCCGCGTCGACCAAGACTTCCACAAGCAGCCCGAACCCACCATCTACGACGTGCGCGTGACCATTGACGGCGCCCTCCGCGCCCGCCTCCACGCCTTCAACATGAACCCCAACTACGCGGGCACGCTGCGCGACATCGCGACGCTGAACGACGAGCTCTCGGCGATCATCCAGGCGCTGTCGCATTCGAAGTCTAAACACGCCTTTCTGACGTCGCTGGGCAAGGATCCGGCGAACTACGTGCTTAAGTGGATTAGCTCGCAGAAACGCGATTTGGAGGTTATTTGTGGTGAGGCGGCGAGGGGTGGCGGGGAGGATGTGGTGGGGGAGGAGTGGAGGAGGGGGGGGGCGGGGAGTGTTTGGGGGACGGAGAATGTGAGGGAGAGTGTCAATTTGATGTTGAGCAGTCGGACGAGGTAGGTGGTGGTGGTGCGTGGGGGCGTCGGTGGGTGTGATGGATGGGGGTTTGATAATGGTTTAGGCGTTATTGCTGTATGGTGGATGTATGCTAGGAGGGCAGCTACGAAGGGATTCGAAGCTGTTGGTTTAGTCTTTCGACGCGTATGTGTTGATAGAAAACTTGTTTGTAATACTTGAATCGCTGGTCTTCAATATGCACACGTTGGGCTGTTATGATGTGCGATGCTGGTATTTGGGACTATACAAGGTGTGGATTGTCCTTCGGGTCAGCTAGAGTATCCCCATCTTGCTGCTATATCTCTTGTAGCGAATCTCCAAGGTATAACCTTGGCCATGCTTCAATTCTTGATGGTAGTTGCACCCGGAGGGTCCATGCTATGGCCCAAAGACCGAGCAAGAGGACCGTGCGTCACAATCACCCAGAAACAACATCAACTGTCAACAGACCCCATGGCAACTATGGATAAAACGGCAATTCTTAAGTACCTATAACTATCATTGTCACATCACAGCTTTTCAATTACCCAGTTTCGCAAAAATTGTCCTATATGGAGCAATTATGTTGTCTTCATTTGTATAGCAGGTATCAATTCCTAGCTGTGCAATGCCTCTGCGCACTTTTGAGCGACACAAGCATTTATATAACACACCATCCTTCCATCCAAGCCAATATAGGCAAAGCTGATTTTAAGCTCCATTCACAAGCCCCAGCACATTGGATCTGTCCCTCGCAACCTCCCCAGAGACTCAGCTCATGTCCATCCCATCCTCCGGATCCTGCCGGCTGATATCATGAAACCCAGCTCTCCCATCCCCCATCATCCCCGAGCTAATCAAGTACTCCTTCCTCCTATTCATCGAGCCCGCGTAAACATGCGGCTCCTCATCCACCATATTCTCATGCGCCGGCTCCACAGCCTGTTTCGCCGGCTCAGCAACAGGAACCAACACCTCCGCCCCATCAAAGACAGGCGGCGAGGTGCGGAGATTCTCAAACGTCCGGTCCAGCGACGTCGCGACCAGCCTTCCCTGCACCAGGTCCTCGCCGAAAAGGAACCACCCCTCCTTCGCTTCGACGAGGTAGCTCGCGAGGCCGTTGCTCTGTAAGAGGATCTTCGGGCTGCTGATGTGGAAGTGGTTCTCGATGTACTTCGCCCATCCCCGCGCTGCGGCCTGCATGTCCACGTCGTTGCTTATCCTGCTCCATCCGACACCGAGGTGCATCGTGTAATCATCGACTGTAGGACCTCGCTTCGGGCTCTGCCTGGTCGGGCTCGACGAGGGTGTGTTGCCATTCCAGGCATTTCCTTCCTCTGTCTTTGAGGACACATTGCCCATGTCCAGGCGCTGCGACTTGTGGCTGCGCAGTATCGGCATTGGCGCTGTCAATGGAGGGGTGACTGGAAGCGAGTACGCGACAGCGTCGTCGGCGTATGATCGTTTCTCGCTGCCGGAGTCGACGAGAGAGCCATTGGGTCCAAACAGAGTTGTTCCTTCGCCGTAGCCCGCATTCTGGCCTAGTTCAAGCGATGCGTTGACGGCCTGGCGGAAGAGATCGTTGTCTTCTAGGTTGATTCCAGCCTCGTCGCGTGAGCGTTTGCGGCCGGAGCGTTGCTGGGGCTCTGGCTGGGATTGGTAGCCGGAGCCAATTTCCATTGAGTGATTGCTCGACGGAGCGAAGACTGAGGATGTGCCATAGTTTCCGAAGTGCTGAGCAGATGATTGTTCTTTAAAGTCGAGTGCTGGGAGTGAAGCCGACGCGGATTGACCAATGGAACCCATGACCAGACAAGGCTACAGCCGAGGAACACGGATATTAAGGCAACCCGAAGTAATGAAGTGAGAAGTGAATGGGAAAAGAGGAGGAGGGTATTTAATAAAGAGTGATAATGAGGCCTTTTGTAATATGAGTACAGGTAAATTGGTGAAGTCGAATTGAAGAGTTGAAAGTATGTGTGAGGGATTATGGGAAGTGGAAGTGGAAGGGGGAAGGGGGAAGGGATGATGGGGGATGATGGGGGATGATGGGGGATGATGGGGGATGATGGGGGATGATGGGGACGATGGGGTGGTTCAAAGGTCAGTGAGTGGTCAAGAGCAAGAGGCAAAACAAGAGCCGGAAGATGCTCATTGGATTCTGACGGGGGGGGTGGTTCTGGGTTCTGGTAGTTTGACAGACCACAGACGACACATACTCCGTACAGTAGGTAGTGACCACGCGAGCGAAGTGGGAGGAGGGAGGGAACGAGGTGGGAAGCGGAGAGAGAGCGGGACACTCATAAGATGGATAGAAGCACACCCCATGGCAACTATGGCAACCCATGGCCGGAACGGAAGATGCGACGGGCGAAGGAGGCGACGGGCGAAGGAGGGGGCGTAAGAGGTCGAAGGGCGGAACGAGGCTGAAGTGGATTGGCGAAGGGAAGAGAAGGGGCACGAGGGACCAATCAGAGTGCATGCATACGGTGAGTACGGAGTAACAAACGAAGATCGGAAGACAGCCTCGTTTTGATAAACGAGAGAAAGAAAATGACGGTAAAAGACGGTAAATCATTTACGGCAAAGCCGAGTACTAGAGAACGACGGTGCAGGCAGTACCTACTGTATTGGGTAATAAGTGGCAATCAGCTAATCTGATTATGGACATACTAGGTTTGTATCGAGTAAAGAGCAAACGTCATCGCTGATAGGGCTGACCAAAGGGAATCAAAGGAATCAAGAGTACGAGTATACTCTGTACATACACACTACTTCACATACAAATCGTACGTTACTCTTCGTTACTCTTCCCTTTTCGTTGCTAGTAAATGTGAGTAATGTGACGCGTCGGATTTTGCTCATGTGCGTACAGCAGGGTACCAGTATTACAAACATACTCGAGTATACCGATATTGTTCCAACAACAGCGCAGGTCACAACGCAGACACCACGGACACCAACAGAAACCAACAGACACCACGCAGATCACACCCCAGATCACGAGGAGCCGCGGGTCTGCTATCACCAATACGGAGTATGGATATCAACCAATATGGATAGCAACACATGAATATCCCATCCGACTTTGGGCCAGCCAAGCCGCTGGCTGCATATGTCCGTCCCATCCTATTCTTCTCGCAATAATGACCCCCTTCCTGGAGTGGTGCTGCCAGGAGACCTGTTGGCGTCGTCCCTCCCGCTATTCCCGTGCCCGAGGAACAGTCGCTGAGCAGCCCGTTCAAACATCACTTCGTCGTCCGTGTTCTCCTGTCCGCCGTAGAGCCCTGCGAAGCCTGGCGTATCTAGACCAGCAGGACTACCACTCCGCCGCCTCCATCGTCTTTGAGGGGGTTGCCATCGAGGTTGTTGCGCGCTTGCGTGTCGACGCCCAGGCGGTGCCGTGTATGAAAAGCTGTAATGAATAAAGTGCCGCGCCTCAGGCAGTTGCTCCGGCGTTTGCGGCTGTAGAGATGCAGGTACTCGCTCGTCATACACTTGTAATCTGCGGTATGGCGTATTGGCTGGACCGGGACGAGCTGCGGAAGATGCAATCCGGTTGTCTCGAGAGACTCGCGGTATCGTTGGCGACGGCCTTGACGGCAGATGCCATGCACCAATCGGCGACCTGGATCTATACGCCGAGACAAGACGAAATGGCACCGATGAGACGTTACTAGTAGCACTGCCAGACTGAGACTATCAGCGCTGCTATGGTAAGACCGACGGCACTATTGGAATATCACTCACTCTTGGGCTCTGTTTCAACCCTTGTCCTCCCGTGATATCGTCAAGGCCAACCAGACCTGATGGGGTTATCGAACGATCACCAGCATCCCCACCATGATGAATTCCAGGACTGCGCTCTGTGCTGCTGGAGTTCCCAGCTGCGAGTGGCCCAGTAGCAGATCCGCTCCTCGACCTTGTTGAGAATGGTGGTGGAAGATTCAAAAAATGCAGAGATACTTGCGAGTTTCTGGCATGCACTGATGCTATCTCATCTTCAGGCTGTGTGACACTACCTGGATTGAAAACGCGTGTTGGCGGAGAAGAAGGATGGCTAACTTCCCCATCAGAGCTCTGAAACGAAGCACTTAGTTGGCTTCCCTCAATGGACAGCGGCAATTCAATATGAGAATCTGGCTCAGAAATACCGAAATCCTCGAGAATTGACCTGGATTTATTGGACTCTTCTCGTGAGAATGCCGGCGTACGGAGTCGGTAGTCCCTCGAACGCCTTGCTGGCTGCGAGAATAAAACTCCCGGTGTTCCAGGAGATCCCAGGTGCGATGCCAGTCCTACGCTTCTAGCGCCTTCTGGGGAAGGTCGGTGATTATAAGATCTGTATAGTGGTGATCGCGGCAACGGATTTCGAGCATGGAGCCGCTGTAGAGCTGGCAGCCTCGCCTCCTGGGGAGTAGACACATCATCAGGAACTGTAAGTGCATATTAACAATACACCCAGCAGATCGAAATGGACGGTGATTTACCGAACGACGACGAATCCCTTGATGGTCTCTCCATAAACCCACCGTAGCCCAAGTTATTCTCCTGTGGCGTCTCTTGCCGCCTTGATTCTGAGCTTCTAAAAGCCAATGGTTGCCTCGAATCGACTCCCTCACTTGGATTATCATCTCGGAGTGAAAGCCTAGTTAATTGGTACACGTCTTCGGTTCCCGAGTCCTCGTTGTCGAGGGACAGCAACCGGCTTATTGGCTGCGCCATTTGAGAAACCTCGTCGGTATCAGAGCCATCTGATGATCTGGATCCCGAAGAGACATCTACACCGTCAGATTGGCCTCCGATAGGATCCCCGGTGTTGAATCTAGTAGTGCCCTGAAAACTGGACTGGCCCCACGACGTTGAAGCTCTGGCATCATCCATGAAAGTTGGCTGGCGATTATAAAGTGGCTGCATGAACCTCGTATTCGCAGGTTGTTCAGCACCGCCGCATTGTGAGGCTGCGGCTTTGCGGACGACGTTCTCTAAATGCTCTACCACGTCCCTTTTGGAAAGAGATATCATAGTAGGAGAAGGCCGAAGCATGATGATCGACTGGGCGAGTAAACGCTTCCCAGATGCGAATGAGCTTCCAACAGTTGCTGAGCTGACAATGCTCCGATAGTGACATGGCTGCGAGGTTTTTCAATTCTAGTACTGAAATTATCCTTCATATGGAAGGAGCAAGGGCCCTCTCCAGTAGAGTATAGTCTATATGTGTGGTAAACATAAACGGCAAGAACGACCAGGAACTGCCGTTGTTCTTGAATAGTGACGGTGCACAGCCGACCATAGTACGTGTATGCCACGGCGCAGAGCTCAATGGCTCCATCTAAATGACCACATATAGATGAAAACGAGAGATCAATACTGTATATAGCAAAGTAATGAGTATGATTACATGCCAATCTATTTATAATATGCCAAAGCTGTCTGTTGTGAGAATCATCGTATTGTACGCGCAAGGCCACACGACCTCCGGGGTACCCTTTTACCAATTTCCATCATCCCGGCACTCCACTTCTTCCGCTAGTATCGGCGACGGACAACGAACATAAACACAACCACGACACAACACCACCCTGTCTCGATTATTCACGTTGCTGAAAGTGAGAGGCTCTGCCCCAGAAGGGGCCAAACGAATAGCTCATCACTATCCATCGTAGCACCCCTATCGCACCTGGGGCTCGTCAACAATCGATTGCCACCACGTCGCCTTGGCTGGCAGCACCTTGGAGGACTATCCGAAGCTATTGGAATAGCAGAACAGGAATCGGTTATAAATAAGCCGACAAGATCAGGATAATATGTCCTTCCCTCGCGACGGGTCTGGTGTCTCCGTGGGACCGGGCGGAACTGGTGGACAATCTTTCCAAGGAACATCACAACAGGGCGCCCAGTCTGTCAACTCTTCGAATCCAAACGATCAGACGAAGCGCGGAGCACCACAAATTGGCATGGGTGGCATATCGTCCCCACATCCTGAAAGCCTAACCCCTGGCTCAATGAACTCTACCGACAACCTGAGCCTCACACACTCGTTTGGTGGTTTGCGTATTGCTAACCCAGACAGAGGGTCTCCCGACTCATCAACAGCCACGACAGAAACTCCCCCATCTGTGGCAAGTCGGGAAATCGTGGACACAACAATGGATGGATCATCTGAACCTCAACAAAAACGTCGCTCGCTTTTCAATATGCTGAGGCGCAGCGAACCGGCCAACGATCCAGAACCGCCCCGGCTGTCGGGCTTATCCGTCGACAGTAGGAGGCCTTCACGAAGACATACACCGGAGCCTGCTGATCCGTCAGCAGCTACACAAGAGCAGGGTCGTGCGCCTTCTGCGCAGAATTACAGGCCAGGACAGTCCATGCCATTCAACCACCAGGCCCAACAAGAAGCGTTGTTTCCTCCGTTTCAGTCGAGCCATGCACCAGGCAGGGAACGCGGCTACTCTGGGGGTAGACCGGTCTCTGGCGCGTACTCACCCATCCCACCGCCAGCAAACAGCATACCATCTCGGCAACCTGGTTCATACCGGCTACCAACCGAATCTTCGAGCAACTCCGTGCACAGTAGCGCTCCGAGGATAGAATCGCGAAATGCAGAAGCAGTCATGGCAGCTGGTGCAGAAATTCGAGACGATAGCCATAGAGATCGATCATACAGTCAAAGTCAGCCAATTTTACCGGGCAATGGCTCAACACGAGATAGCTCGAGGGCTATGGGTGCTGGTCGCGGAATTACAAACTCGAATATGGCCCCCAATCCAGCTCCTCCGGGCGGATCGCAATCATACGGTCTGGATGCGCCACTCCATGCAAGTAGTGAGGAGTGGAAAGAAAGAGGGGCTGCAGTTGGCGTGCGACAAGAAATCGATCCGAGCGGCAAGCCAGTTTTAAGATCTGTAAAGAAGGGCGTTAGGGATTTCTCGTTCGGTCGAACACTTGGTGAAGGGTCATACAGCACTGTCCTGGCTGCGACGGATCGCCAGACATTAAAGGAGTATGCAGTGAAGGTACTCGACAAAAGGCACATCATAAAGGAGAAGAAGATTAAATATGTCAATATTGAGAAGAATACTCTCAACCGTCTGACGGAACACCCGGGCATTGTTCGATTATACTACACGTTTCAGGATGAGAAGTCATTATACTACGTTCTGGATGTGGCGAGCAACGGGGAACTCCTCGGAGTGTTGAAGAAGATTGGCACGTTTGACGTGGAATGCACCCGTTTCTATGGTGCGCAAATTTTGGATGCCATCGACTACATGCACTCTCGTGGTGTGATTCACCGAGATTTGAAGCCTGAGAACGTTCTTCTCGACGATCAAATGCACGTCAAAATTACGGATTTTGGAACTGCAAAGCTGTTGAAAGACCCATATGCCGTGCCGAAACAGGGCCTTCCCGATATGGACAAGGAGGATGACGATAATCGAGCAGCGTCATTTGTTGGCACGGCAGAGTATGTCAGCCCGGAGCTGCTCACGGACAAAAACGCTTGCAAAGCAAGCGACCTGTGGGCGTTCGGCTGTATCATATATCAGCTACTCTCAGGAAGGCCGCCTTTCAAGGCTGCAAATGAGTACTTGACGTTCCAGAAAATTGTCGGGTTGGATTATGAGTTCCCGCCTGGCTTTCCTCCGGCAGCAAGAGACCTGGTAGAACGTTTATTGGTACACGATCCGCAGAGGCGATTGTCGATGGAGCACATTAAGAACCACGAATTTTTCGATGGCGTGAAGTGGGGACGCAGCTTATGGAGGCAAAAGGCGCCGAGGTTAATGCCTCATGTTCCCCCTTCGCAGAAACCGCAGGTTATCAAGTTGGATGGATACCAGAGTTCCCCACAGCCAATATCAACATCCCATGGTGCGAATGGCAGTAGCAGTTCAAGGCCAAAACCACGAGTTATTACTGAACTACCACCTCCCAGTCAGTTAGATATCGAATGGTCTCCTGTACTGACTCGGAATAATGAGAGGATACTCAAGCTTGGGAATCTCATGGTTACTTCGAGCCCAATACCCCACAGCCCGGGATCTAAAAGCGGCGACAACGGCAAGAGCGACAAGAAATTCTCCCGCTTCTTTGGTGGAAGCACTATCAAGAAGAGGCAGAGGTTAGTCATGGTTACCTCGAGCGCCCGGATTATTTTGGCGGCTGCTGGAGGGGATGAGAAGAAGTCAAAGACGGAAATATCTCTCCTGGCTTCCGATTGCACGTGGCGGTTACAGGCAGAACTGAAAGGGCAGGCAGGGTGGTGTGTAGATACGGTAAGTTTTGGCAATTGCTATGTTTACTGAGGTTATATCTAACGGTTTACAGCATGGAACCCACTACTCGTTTGAAGAGCCGCGATCATCTAATAGCTCGGACGTGGGTCGAACAGCACCCGAAGAGTGGATTAAAACTCTTGATAGCGCGAAGGACTTCGCGATGTCACAAAGCATGTTGGGTTCTTACAACAACGACAGCAACTTCGCCGAGATGTCATCCTCGGTGTCGAGTCCGACAAGCACCCTTGGCGGCGGGAACACGTATCCCGAGGGAATGGGTGTTACTGACCGCAACGGTCGCAAAAACCTGACCAAGAACCAAGAAGATGCACCACCGAAACGGCATAGGTTCAGCAAGCGCCAATCTAAGAGCGGGCTCGCGGCTGTCTTCTAGCTGGTCGGTGGTCTTGCTTCATAGCATATTCTCCGGCTCGGGGGTTTATAACGATTCGAATTTTCATTCTCACATAGCATTTGCTAGCGCGGCGTTGGGTCTATCCAGCATTTTATTTTAATTGTTCATGTAGATCTTTAGTGGCTATTTGTGGAGGGCGTGGCGTGGCGCGGCCATCATTCATCATCAACCTTGAGAAAGATGAAGTATATCGAATACCTTACTTGGGAATAATTGTTTCATGTGCGTGGGATCGGAGGGGAGGGGAGTGGAGTGGGCGGATAGTGTGAGGGAGGGAGGGGGGTGAGGTGCTTTTTACTTGTCAGATGGGGACTCGATGAGACAACCATTGACTAGACAACGTATTTCTGATGAAATCTACATATTTGCTGAGGGGGTGTTCCTGAGACTGTAGTGATGCAGGAGAACCATGGCGGAATTGGAAGATTTTTGGAACGTCGTCGCTGAGACTTCTTTGTATACTGCCTGTACTAACTATACTGTAGACCATGTAGAGGAGTATGCGACTTGATATGAGATTTAAAATAGACACTCTGACAGAAACCTATGGATGCCAAAATACCGACAAGGTCAATAAGGTATGGTATAATATACTATACGTGTTACTTGGTAATAAAGCACGGTGTTTTCGCCACTGGCTCCCCTCTTGCCTTCTGTCTCCTCCCCTCTTGGTTCGAATTCCTTCCTCTCCAATCGTTTGGCTAGACCTCCGATAGAAGTGGCATCTCGGTTTCTCGGTTTCTCGGACAGCCCCGCACCCAACGTCTATTGGCCTGAGTGTCCCGATTCTCAGCACAACACTTCAACTGCTACTGCACTGTACAGCTGTTAGTCAAGGCCCATTCCCCCACCACCCACCACCCACCACACAAAGTAAACATCCATGTTGCACATGGCTCGACGCGACCCAGCTTCGGCCTCGCAATTCGTGGACCATGAAAAGTTACCCTAGCACCTGGAATGAAGCCTTTTGACCCATCCCTGACTACTCTGACTTCCTGACAATTGATATCGCCCCCCGGCACTCTCTTTCCATCAGAAATCAAATCAGTTGGCCCACATCGAAAAAGAGAAATGACCGTGTTATAATTGGCTCTAGAGAGAGTAGTTCAGGGAAACGGGACTATCGAAGGCGAGTCAATCATCGCGGAACGAAGCGCATGTGCGGCAGCGAAAGGAGGCACCTGGATCATCGTGTCTCTGTTTACCGTCACAAGTTTCAGGGCTCTCGAAGGTTTCCGACACACGGCGGGCACGCTACACGACTGTTGATAAAGCACAATAACAAAGACATGGTCGCAATCTGCTGAGTCTCTGGCTACCGGAATTTCACTGCGGGGGACTGGAACACTTGCGCTCAAACAAAGACGCTCTGTGAGGCTTATCGCCCTGCCGTCTTTGAAGCACCCTCTGCGCACATGGTAGCTTCTGAGCGATAATAACTGAGCAGGTGCGTCCTCTCCCTCTATATCCCTCTCGCCCATTCCCAAGACGCGTTGCTGACTACTTCTCAAGTACAGCAGCTTGCATAGTCGACCAGATCCCAAACTCCTAAATGGTCTCACAGCCGGAGCCCTCGCGTTCCCTCTCCGTCCGCGGCCCCTCCTCCGTTGTCTCGCGCTCAAGTCGACACCGCCGCCAGAACCGATCACTAGCCGGCGGCTCCTCCTACGTCCCACAAAATGAGTTCCCGGTCTTTGCGAACACGGGCGATGTGGAAATCCTCGTCAGCGCTGGAGGGAAGGAAAACAGATATCTCCTCCATCGCTTGATCCTCACGCAGTGCTCGGGCTTCTTTGAGGCCAGCACGAGCCAGGAATGGTCGCGTGGGCATATCGAAGCCAGCAAGGAGCTGGCTAGGATCGGGGAGGATGGAGGGAGTATGGATACTGCAAGCCGGACGTCGTCGTCGCCTCAGAAACAGCGCTGGCGCTATGAGCTTGACAAAGGGGCCGATAATAGCGACATTCCCATGCTCGTGCAGGCAACCCCTCCTGCGCCGTCTCTCTTCAACCCCATGTCTCCCCCGCCAGTCCGCAACAAGCCTCCGAGCTCATCAACCTCATTCTTCCGCTCTGTCGCCAATCTCAGCATCGCCGTACCAGCACCACTATCTCAAGAAGACACTGATCTCCTCCAAGACTACGACAACCTCTTCCGCATATTCTACAACTACCCACCCTCCCTCGACCCCATTAATATCGCCGACGCCTACATCCAATGCAAATCCCTCCTCGCACTCGCAGACATGTACGACGCCCTCGTCGTAGTTGGCCCGCGAATCGACCACCACCTCCTCCAATTCCAATCCCGCCTCTTCAAGCAAATCGCCAAGTACCCACCCTCCTACCTCCGTCTCGGCTACATGGCCCGCTCCAAAGTCATCTTCGCAGAAGCCCTCATCCATGTCGTTGGCCAATGGCCTGTCGGCGAGCGTCATCTCCGGCAGGCACTCCCGCAACAGGTCGTCGAGCTCATAGAAGATAAAGTCGACGAGCTCGCCGATGTCGTCGCGGGCGTTGAGGGTCGCCTCTTTCGCCTCTCTCTACTGACAAGCCGCGGCGACCGCGTCAGTCCGCAGACGAGCTACGTTGACTGGCTCGCCGTCTCGCTCTTCCGCGAGTGGCTAGCGGAAAACACATCCTCCCCCCCTCCCGCCCCAGCCAAACCCATCTCCGCCTCCCGCCCCCACGCCAACCCCCACGAGCGCCTGGACGCGCCGCCACTGAGCGCAAACAGCGCCAGCATGCCGCCTCCCTACAGCGACCCCCCCGTCCCGTATCTAGGGCGCGTGTACCGCCTCCTCGGGTCGAGTTCCGGGAGCGCGTACCTAGGGCACGAGGAGTGCAAGCGCTTCCTCAAGCTGACGCCGGAGTTGTATTCGAGGGAGACGTTGAGGAGGTTTGAGAGGAAGGTGGAGGAGGTGAAGGGGCTGGCGAGGGAGACGGTGGCGCCGCTTATGAGGTGTACGTTACAGGGAGGCGCGGAGGGGGTGAGTTATTTGACGTGTACGAGGATTGGGCATAATGATTGGGTTTGGGAGAATGAGTGATGTGGGGGTGGATGGGGGGGGTTAAGAGAAAGGATAACAGGACTGACGACGACTAACGTGGAGCTGGGCTACGCGTTGTAAGTGATGTTGATGAGATGATGAGTTATGTCTGAGCGATGGATGGATTCATATTCGTATACCCTTGTGCGAGGGGTGGGATTATTTGGATGGGTGGCTGGCTGCGGGTGTATTTTACGACTTTGTAATATTGGATATATGGGAAGTAACTGACGAGGCATTTTACCAAACAATAACAAATACTATTTTTCTTTACTTGAAATTCTATGGGATGAAATAGCACGAGCGAAGGTGATCTATTTAATTACAGTTGGAATCACACTTGGCCCAGGTGCTATTGTGATAATGTACTTTTACAGTAATATATATACTTTTGCCAGCCACGAGACAGAGACGATCAGCATCTCATCATCGCAACAGCCACCATCCATTCATCCATCCATCCATTCCCAAAAAAAGACCCTTTTACTCCCCCCACCTTTTCCGCGCCAGCGTCTGAAATTGCCCTTTTAAACCCCCTTCTATCCTTGCGCCATGAAAACGACAAAAAACAAGATGAAATATTACTCAACCAGCAAGTGCATGAACCCAAGAAGTAAACAATGCTGACACAGACCATCTCATCCTGTGATGCTCCTCCCGGGAAAGCATCAATCAAGGTCAGCCGAATCCCTTCAGGCTCAGTTGTCCTTAGGAATGTTCGCCCCGCCATTCCTATACCTCTCTTTCGCCGCCAGGTATGCCGCCGACACCCTCTCCGGGTCATATCTCGGGGCATATGAGGGAGCTAGGACGTCGAGAAGCGCGTATACGATGCAGAATGCGATGATGAACATGAGTATCCTCCACAGGAACGGGCGGCGTGATGACATCGATCTCCAGCGCTGGCTGGCCATCTCCAGATGTGTCCGTACCTGCTCGCCGCCGAGTTTGTAGTATACCAGGCCGCCCAGGGCGATGGCGTAACCGATAAACTGGAGGGGCGTGACGATGGTGCCCCAGATCATCATGGAGGCTGCTACGAGGAGGATATCCTTGAGGACGCCGCAAAGCGTCAGGACGAGAGAGGACGTCTTTCCGATGAGGAAGACAACAGATACGTTTAATGCGAACGCCACCATGGCGTTGAGGGCAAAATTATGCAACCCAACTTTGTGGACCTCCTCCATTGAGACCTTCGGTACCTCCCAAGCCAACGCGATCAGGCCATTGAAGACGGTGCAGACCGGCGCAAAGTAGTACAGAGACACGAGGGGGTCCATCTTCGAATCAGGGGAGTTGAGGAGCCGTTGCACCATGACGAGTCGCACGGCTTCGAACATGATTCCACCGCATTGGAAGAGGAAGCCCAGCATCACGAATTTGATCTCTCCGAACGAGGCTAGGACAACACCGATGACTATGAAGGAGACGTTGAACAGCACACGCATGTTGGGCTTTTGAACCCCGAAGAACCAGCCTGTTATGAGGACGGCCACTGGCGTCGTCGCCTGCTTTTAGTTAGAAAATGCTATCA
The DNA here is from genome assembly GCA_001662645.1 of Pseudogymnoascus sp. 03VT05. NCBI lineage: Eukaryota > Fungi > Ascomycota > Leotiomycetes > Thelebolales > Thelebolaceae > Pseudogymnoascus > Pseudogymnoascus sp. 03VT05. The sequence continues at coordinate 54,879 of KV459449.1, forward strand.
TTTTGTCGATGTGCGCCTGGGCCTACCTTGAGCATCTGGATGAATGCGACGCTGAGGTATAGGTACGTCAGGTTTCCGCATATCAGACTAAGACTGTAAACTATCCCTATGGGAAGGATAGTCCGTATATACATGCGCGTATTCATGCGAACATTCTTTCGTCCATCGAGGAGGGTTGTCGTTCGCGCCATGATCTGCGTCATTACCGTCGCAAAGAAGAGATGCCATGCTGTGAGAAGCACGGGATATCCTGGGTGGTTGATTTAGCCATTGCAAACATATATAGTGGTCCGGGGCGTGTTACGGAATTCTTGGGAGTCGAGGATCCATTTGTTGAATAGGATGACGCTGGAGCTCAGTGAGATCCAAATCCTGGAGGGCCAAAAGTTAGAAATTATGAACTGCGACGCTCTTGCGAACAAGAATTGGATACAGGAACCGGAAATGCTTACACAACATAAACCGAAGGATGTAACGCCGGAGAGTCGGTATCCTCCTCTTTCACATCCTGAATGACCCTTGGTAACGATGGCTCGATCTTCTCTAAGCGGGAGTCATCTCCAGAATCGGGGCCTCTGTCGCCTGCACTCATAGTTGCGACCTGGGAGAAAGCGCAAGGTCAAGGGGCACAAATGCGCGGGGGAAGAGGCTATTCGTGCAGCTTTGGCCGCTTTGGCAGATTTGGATATATATACTCAATGGGCCGTTACGAGCAGCGAAATGGGGTGGTTTGTGGTGAGAGCCAGATAAACAAGGAGCACAGCAGCAGGCAGATCGTGGCAGGTATAGGAGATGAGATGCTAAAAACGTGCCATGGTGTTCGTCATACGTCTGCCCGTCAGGTAAGGCAGTATGTGAGCAAAGCTGTATGGTCGATTGGTCTATGAGCTAGAGAAATATGGCTCTACCAGATCGACAGTGTTGGTTGGCATGGGAAGGTACAGAGGGAGAGCCAGATAGTACCGTACATACATAGTAGCTCACATGTTGGTTGGCGTGGTACGTACGTGGATTTGGGTGGGGAATGGCCAGTGTACACAGGTCAGCACTGTACAGTAGCACTTTCACCTTCTTGGCACAGCTCGTACAGCGAAAAGGGCTCTAAATATGTCCGGTTGCAAGATGATGATGTATGCATAATACATATAACTACTAAATATATGCCAATTGAGTGCCAATTGTCTTCTATGTACTGAAAAAACTACTAACTTTTGCGCCAGGACGGCTGTCAACACAGGGGAGACGAGGAGACAAGGAGACTTCGACTTAAAAACTGTTTCGAAGATCTAGAAGATCCACAGATGATCAGATCTTGGTACAGCGATTACGTGGATCAAGCACCACTTCTCTTTCCACTTCTCCTTCCCACCTGTGACGTCGATTGTATACCGTGATATACCGTGATATACACATACCTCCACATACCTCCACATACCTCCACATACCTTCACACATTGGAGTCTGCGATAGTCTACAATTGAAACAAAAGAAAATGAAGCCACGTACTGACATACGATTATGTACGTAAGCCCGTTCATCCTCGGGTTGATCTTGCCGCCCTTGCTGGAGACCGCAGGCGATCAGAGAGAAGCTTCCACTGTTCTATGGGGTACAGTACCGGAGCATTCTGAAAACAGCTGTACTTCTCTTCTACCGTACCTGCATTCGCTCCTGCTGATCGGCGGATGAAACTGCGCCACTTTTGCTTGAACGGAGTTGGATCAAGCCCACCCGAAATAGCAAGAGTACCTCAAAATACATGTGCAGGAGGCCAGAGGCCATGATCCTGGTCGACCCCGCCACTTCCCTCTTTACCCTACCAAACCATACCCTTATGCCTATTCGTGACCGCCCTGGCCCGTCATGGCTCCTCGAATGGTACGAGATTCAAACAGTCGCGATTCATCTAGGAACCATATCTCGGTTCCTCAATAATTTCTCATCCGATTCCTCTCTTATAGTAACTACATGTTGCTATACAATCAACTTAGGTTGCTGAAAAGAACACTCGCTTTGATTGGGACACGAACGCTACATTCAAAATGAGCAAAGGCGATGTGTATGTGGCGCCCCTCCTCTGATATAAACAATCAACAATCGTCCCCGCGACTTATTGCTGACCTGATCTTATAGAGAAGTCGATATTCTCATTATTGGGGCTGGGCCGACGGGCCTGGGCGCGGCCAAGCGCCTGAACCAGATTGTGCGACTTCCCCTCCATCGTTGCGACCGCTGTGGCTGACATTATCGCTAGAACGGGCCCTCATGGCTGATTGTGGACGCAAATGAAACGCCTGGTGGTCTGGCTTCCACAGATGTCACACCGGAAGGCTTTGTAAGTTAATTGGCTCTGGCCTGCGACAGTGTGCTATTATTTCGCACGCAAGTACTAACATGAGGGCAGCTTTACGACGTTGGAGGCCATGTGATATTTTCACATTACAAGTACTTCGACGACTGTATTGATGAAGCGCTTCCAAAGGAGGATGATTGGTACACCCACGAACGCGTATCGTATGTGCGATGCAAGGACCTTTGGGTGCCGTATCCTTTTCAAAACAATATTTCAGTGCTCCCAAAGGATGATCAGGTCAGATGTATCAATGGGATGATTGATGCTGCTATGGATGCTCGTGTTGCTGTAAATAAACCCGCCAACTTTGATGAGTGGATTATTCGTATGATGGGCACTGGCATCGCCGACCTGTTCATGCGGCCATACAACTTCAAGGTCTGGGCGGTTCCTACGACGAAGGTATGACTGCCGCTGCTCTATATACCCTTATACCCTCGCGGCTGCTGACCCACTTGCAGATGCAATGCCAATGGCTCGGCGAGCGCGTTGCGGCCCCGGACCTCAAAACAGTCACCAAGAATGTCATCCTTCAAAAGGTGGCCGGGAATTGGGGTCCCAACTCTACTTTCCGATTCCCTGCTCGCGGCGGAACAGGTGCCATCTGGATCGGCGTTGCAAAGACGCTGCCGAGGGAGAAGACTCGATTCGGCTCTCACGGCAGCGTAAACAAGGTCGACGCCGCTGCCAAAACTGTGACAATGTCAAACGGCAGCAACATCAAATACAAGAGGCTCATTAGCACTATGGCTGTTGATCAGCTTGTAGAGAGCATGAGTGATGAGAAGCTGATTAAAATGAGCAAGGACCTCTTTTACTCATCCACACACGTTATCGGGGTTGGGATTCGAGGCGAGAGACCTGAGAATATTGGGGACAAGTGCTGGGTATGTTTCTCATTTTATTCGGAGCAGCAAAAACTAACGGTATCCAGCTCTACTTCCCCGAAGACGATTGCCCGTTCTACCGGGCAACAATCTTCTCGAATTACTCTCCAGGAAATCAGCCACTCGTGTCCGTCAAGCTGCGAACAAAGTACCTTGCAAATGGTGATGCGCCGGCGTCGACTGAACCGCAGAACGGCCCGTACTGGTCTATCATGCTTGAGATTTCAGAGTCATCTATGAAGCCTGTCGACCAAGAGAACCTGCTCCGAGACTCGATTCAAGGGTTGATCAACACTAAGATGATCAAAGAAGATGATGAAATCGTCTCAACCTACCACAGGCGTTTTGACCATGGCTACCCAACGCCTTCCCTTGAGCGAGAAGGTGTCTTGAAGCAGCTTCTGCCTGCGCTTGAAGCGAAAGGGATATATTCCCGCGGGAGATTTGGAAGTTGGCGCTACGAGGTTGGCAATCAGGACCACAGCTTTATGCTTGGTGTTGAAGCTGCCGATCACATTGTCAATGGTGCGGTCGAGTTGACGCTGAATTATCCAGACTTCGTAAATGGCAGACGCAATGAAGAGCGCCGCTTGACTGACGGAGCACAACTGTTCAGAAATACTGCCACTGATAAAGCAGACGCCGCTGGCGACGCGAAGGTTGTTGACATCATGTCGACTAAATCTGGATCGAAGTCTGACTTGGGTCCCCTTGCGAACGGCATCAATGCTCTGATAAATTCGAAGATTGGAATTGATGGCATATCGTGCTTGAGTGGTAGTACAGCTGATGACGCGGCCAAAGAGGCCATCGCTAAAGAAGTGATAAAGGAGTTAAGAGGTGCCTGAAAGAGAGGGCGGAATCATTGCTGTTCAATGGGGATACAGCATATAGACCTGGTGCAACATTAAATATGTGGAGAGACAGGGCCATATCCTTGTGCGCTGTCTGGGGCATCATCTTGGTATTTGGAGTTGAACGGTAGCTGATATATTGGGGGTTGGTTGGGGGTTCACAAAAGGGGCGTGTCGGGGTTAACGGCGTATATTAGACCGAGTTGTGCTTTTAACTTGTGTTCATTAATGATAATCTTGTCAACAATCTTAGATCAGACTGCAGTGTAACCTTTCGAATGGCTTGTTGCATCGAAGTTTTCTGTGTTCCCTTGTCTGTGCCGCCAAACGTCGAGCTCGTGGCGGCTCAATGACGTAAGGAACGCACCCTTGCGTTTCATTGTCTCAGATGGACGGCCTCAACGTCTTTTGCCGCCGCCGATTGAGTTTTTGACGCGATATTTTGGTTCGCAACTATCAACTGTCAACTAACAGTAGTGCGCCAATAGTGCACAGTAAATTCCTTGGTAGAAATCTCCTCTGTGCCTCCATAAAAGTGTTCTGATCAATGGGGGGTTAATGGGCTAAAGTAATTTAAGCTTCTATAGCGCGTCATGCTGCAGATTACGCCAAGACTTTACCGTAAGTAGCAAAGCGCCATTGCTGAATTCACATCAACACCGTAAGTTGGGTGTCCATACAAATCAGCCTCCAACCAAAAACGACACTAAACTATCCCAATACGTATAGCTCTCCATTATATTGAGTCTCGCTACTCATGGTATACCTCCTGCCATCCAGAAGATGAGCTGAGAGTGCGGCTACAAACCATGGATGGTCCTGTCGGTGCTGTGGATGACCACCACATACCCCCTCCCCGACTTTTCGAGCGACTACGCCAGATCCGTGGGTACACCTGGGACGAGACCCGGCCGCCCATTCTCTCGAGCTACGATAACTGGTATGGCGAGCACGCTGACCACCATATGAGCACGGGGGACTAACGATATTGCAGGCGTGTCTTCGGCACCAAACATGGTGCGCCGACTTCGGTAGGACCCTTCAAGGATGCCGCCGACCCTAAGAGCTATTTGCACACCAGTGCGAGCAAGACCTCCTTAGTTACATACCGCGAGGCCGAAGGTGCCCCTGGGACCAACGACAGCGAGACGGCCGAGCCACTGGTCCATGTCATTGCGAAAATATCAACGCATACGCTGCGGGAGGAACGGACTTTCCATATCTGCTCAAACCTTTTCCACTCGGTCGATCCGCAGGGGAACCATATAGTTCGGCCTGTTGACCTGCTTAGGTTGGCCCCGCAGCAGGGTGATAAGGGTCCCTTCGTGGTCTCCATCTTTGAGGCCCCTGGGAAGAACTCCCTCCTTAAGTATATAGAGTTTGGCCCAGCAGGGCAAAATCTACGGAAAACATGTGAACTTATTCCACTTCCGGTTTTCCTTGACTTTGCTATTGGAGCAACGGAGTGTCTCGAGATTTTACACCACGGTCAACGTATAGTCCATGGAGAAATTCGAGGCGATGCATTCCACTTCGATGAAACTACAGGCCAAACGAGGCTTATTAACTTTGGGTCCGGGCTGCGGTCGTTTGAGCATGGCCTCACGAGTCATGGCTGGTCAACGTTGTCTAAGGAGGCTGGCGCAAAGACCAAGCTGTCATTCATAAGTCCGGAACAGACTGGACGAATGCCCGCAGAGCCTGATAGCAGGACAGACATATACTCCCTGGGGATACTTTTCTGGACGCTGCTCACGCAAAAGCCTGCCTTCGATGGCCCTACTCCGATGGACATCATACAAAGCGTCCTCGGGAGGCGGTTACCATCCGTGTCGACCGTCAGACTCGAGGTCCCCGATATACTAGGCCGTATTATAGCGAAAATGACAGCTAAGGACATCAGTGAACGATATCACTCCGCTAGCGGACTTCGTCATGATTTGGCCGAGGTCCAGAAGCTACTTGGGAATGGAGATTCAGTAGCCTTGGGCAATCTGAACCTGGCCACCAAAGACGTATCGTCGTTTTTCATCCTCCCATCGATAATGATCGGCCGTGAAGAAGAGCGGGATGAGATCGTCAAAATTATCAACAAAGTATCCAAGGGGCATACGACCAGCCAAAAGCAGAGCCCAAACGTGCTCTCGTCTCGATCCAGCTTATCAGATGGCCGTCCCGAGTCCTTGGATATCGCAGACGACATAAGCGAGCACACGAGCTCAGCAGGAAGTAAAAGCAACAGCACAGCGATATCTGGGCAAAACGCTCATCGATTACACCATGCTTTATCGTCTGCCTCTAGGGCAAGTTCGCAGTCTCACGCAACCAAGGATTCGGCGCATGGGGAGACCCAGCCGAAGCCCTGGGGCAAAAATACCTCGGCGCAGTTCGACTCTCAAAGCACAACTGGCGGGATGTCTACGAGTAGCGACACGCAGAGGAGTACGTCTGAAGGTGCTGGAAGCATAAGCCAGAAGAACGTGCACAAGTTCAGCAGGAAGGGACGTTGCGAGGTCATCTCCATTGCTGGGGCTGGGGGGCTGGGCAAGAGCCGCCTTGTTCACAGTGTGCAGGTTGAGGCTCGGCGACGTGGATACTTTGCCTCCTCAAAATTCGACTCCGCCCAAAGGACTCCGTTTGGCCCGTTACTCAAACTTTTATCATCACTTTTTAAGCAAGTCTTCTCCGAGAGCGATACTGATACGCCATTCCACCAAATTTTGAAGCATTATGTTAGGCCTGTTTGGCCAATCCTTCACAAAGTCCTTGGCCTCCCGGAATTCTTACTGGGGTCGGACAATGGGCCGAACCGCCGGCCATCACAGCTCCAACCGAGTTACAATAAGAGTATACGCGCTGACCAAAGCCGACGAGATTCAACCAGCTCCCGGGTTAGCTTGTATAGCATCTCCCTTGCCTCACAAAATTCCCAAGAATTCCTCCGAGCTGGTTCAGCTACGAAATCAGCGAGGTTGATGAATACATTCCTCGACGTGTTGCGCGTCTTTGCCCAGTACAAATTCCTCTGCTTCTGTCTGGATGATCTTCAGTTTGCCGATGATGAATCTCTGGAACTAATATCGCAACTCATCTCTTCCAAGATGAAGGTTGTTCTCATTGTGACTTACAGACCGGAGGAGATGTTGCCGGAGCAAATCAAAAGCATTATTGAACCCCCAGGGGCAGACGGGCTCCGTAAGCATATGCCATACCATCCACAACAAATGATTATTTGCTAACACACACAAGGGAACATTAAAACTGGTGGAGTGAGCGTAACAAGAATCGTATTGAAGCCATTAACCGAGGACGATATAGCCCAATACGTGGCTGAATCACTGCGCCGCCCAGCTGAAGATATTATCCCTCTTGCGGCAGTCATTCAGTCAAAATCGGCAGGGAATCCATTTTACATGCGTGAGATGCTTAGCGCTTGCAACCGGAAAGGATGCATCTTCTATAATTACCAAAACTCTGTTTGGGAATACGATCTGGACCGTATTTTCAGAGAATTCTCAACAGAAACGTACCATGATACCCTCAATAACGACTTCGTTACCCGCCGCCTCAGCGAGCTACCGGCCACAAGTCGATCTATCCTAGCGTGGGCCTCGCTACTTGGCACATCATTCTCCTTTGAGTTGATCCAGCGATTGCTCAGTGGTGAATTCGATTACAATGATGATGACGAAAGCTCTCCAAAAACTCCCCCATCGCCAGGTGAAGAGCCGGTATCCTTCACCCACTCCCAGCAAGATGCTGTTGCTGGCCTACAGGCAGCAATCCAAGCGTATATTATAATGGCGACAGAAGATGATGATATGTTTCGATTTGCGCATGACCGGTATATACAGGCAGCGTCGGCATTGGAAATGAGGAATATAGGGAAGATGAACTTTTTGATCGCCTGCACACTTCAAAAGTATTACTCATTGGATGAGAGGCTACGAGAGTCAACGGCTGCCCATGTCTGCGCATCTGTCGATATTATAAAGAAGCGGATAACTCATCGTCAATCCTTCCGCAAGATTCTTTTCGAGGGCGCCCAAACGGCGGCCGAAAACGGTGCAAGGCCGACAGCGGCCAAGTATTACGATCATTGTTTCGCCTTACTCCAAGATACTCCTTGGGATGACGAAAAGGAGGATTGCTACTACGAAGAAACTCTTTCCCTTTACATCCGAGCGGCTGAGTGCCACCATTTTATGGGCCACTTTGAAGAGACCACCCGCCTTCTCAACATTCTCTTGGAACACGCGAAAACAGCCGTCGAAAAGTCTCCAGCCTGGGTACTACAGTCCCGTATGTATGCTCAGACTGGAGACTCTGCGTCGGCTTTCAAATGCCTCCGCGTTTGCCTGTCTGCATTGGGTACCGATGCAGATGAAAACCCTACATGGGAGAAATGTGACCGGGTGTTCGACAGGCTTTCATTGAAGCTCGGAAGTATCGACCAGAAGGAGCTGAGCATGCGGCCACTGGGATGCAAAAGCTCCAATCTTGAAGCCGCAGGTGCTGTACTAGTGGAGATCATTGCCGATGCATTCTGGTCGGATCGTTTGGTCTATTACAGCACCTCCCTAGTGATGGTTGAGACTTGCCTTACGCAGGGAAACTTCCCGCAATGCGGCCTGGCGTTTATGCACCTGGCTACTATCGCCATCTCGCGATTCTCAATGATTGAATTCGGTAGCCAGATGGGTAATCTCGCCCAAGACATGATGCAGCAGTGGCAAGATCCATATACCCTTGGCATCGGTGGCACAATATACTCTTTGTTCGTTGGCCACGTCCAATCATCGCTATCAGAGTCTATCGATCAGCTTGAAGGCGCGCTGGAATATACTATTCAATCCGGTGATCGAATCTCGACAATATTGAACTTCGGTGTTGTCGCCTTACTGAAGCTCTTCGGCTCAGAGCACCTCGCTGATATTGAGTCATTCTGCCAATTCGGATGCGAAGAAATTCCAAACTGGCAAGACGACTGCCGAGGCGGCAGCATGCTAATCGCCGTCCGCCAAATGTGTCGCGCTTTACAGGGCAAGACCAACACCGGATCCGCTGAGCATGTTATGAGCGATGAGGGCCACGACACCGCCGAGTATTCAAACTGGATAAAGTCAAGAGTTGGCGCGATGGGCGACAGACCAATCTTACTCTACCAAAGTCTCCAAGTCGCGCCGCTGTTTTTGTACGGTCACTACCAGAAAGCTGCTGAGCTCTCGCGCGAATGCTTTGATAACCTAGACTCAGTCTGGTCAGCAAGAAACACACGATTCACGATGCTATTTTACGGACTATCCCTCAGTGGTCTCATTTGGCAAAAGGCCCAGGATCCACGCGTTCCTGATAAACGGTCGCTTCCCGCTGAGATTGGTGAAGTTCTGAAAGAGCTGGCGATGCTGCGAAAGAAAATCGTTGAGTGGCAGGCAATCAATAACGTTAATTACTTGTCCTGGTCGACTCTGTTGGACGCGCAGATAGCAGAATTGCAGGGAGATCATGGCTCCACGATAAGCTTTTACGAGGCATCGCTAGACCATTCCGCCATCCATGGGTTCATTCTCGAAGAAGCTCTTGGGAATTATCTGTTGGCTGGGTATTTCCTCCGCCGTACTGCTCGCAGATCAGCCAAATCAGCGCTCCGCGAAGCTATGAGCCTTTTCGGTCAGATTGGTGCAGTCGGTGTTGTCCAGCATATCGAAACAGAGCATAGCCTGCTCATCCAAGGTCCCACGGGTAGCTTGCGAAGAACAGAGGTAGGCACGCAGACAGATTTTGCGGGCGACTCGGCAACGGTGCAATTCGATGCCCTAGAAAATAGCGGAACTGAGGATCGCCTACATCCCACTGGATCCCCAGCGGAAACTAAGGGTGACCGGATTGATGCGTGGCAATTAGGCTCTGCGCACGACGATTCTGGATCTGGGGTGCCAGCATTGGATATGTTGGATCTCAGTTCCATTCTCAAAAGTTCGCAAGTCATATCATCGGTTTTGCAAGTGGACCAGCTGCTGAAGACCATGTGCGAAATTATCTTGAATAACTGCGGCGGTCTGGCATCTTTGGCTGCAATTATAGTGGAAGATGACGACCCTTCGGGCTGGAGTATCGCCGCGAGTGGCGATCCCGAGAATGGTGCCGTTGCTCATATGCCTGGACTCCCGTTAATCGAGACGCCACTTGTGGCTTCGAGTGTCATTCTCTACTGCACAAGGTTCCGGGAAACTGTTTTCCTCACCGATCTCATCCATGACGAGAGATTCAGTAACGTTGCTGATGACTGGTGGATAAAGAATCCCCTAGGGAAGTCGGTGATTGCGATCCCGATCTCTCACGGCGTCAAACCGCTCCTAGGTGTTCTTTATCTGGAAGGGCAACCAAACGCCTTCACAGACCGCAATCTTACGGTTCTGCAGTTGCTAGTCAACCAGATTGGTATATCCTACTCGAATGCCCTGACTTTGAAGGCAATCGAAAAGGTCTCTGCTTCGAATATATCGATGGTTGAGTCGCAGAAGCGCGCTCTTGCCAAGGCAAAAGAGGCGGAGATCAAGTCTCGACGAGCCGAGTCGGAAGCTATTCGGAATGTCAAACTTGCCGAAGAAGCTGCAAAAGCAAAATCTATTTTCCTCGCAAATGTTTCTCACGAGTTGCGAACTCCACTTAATGGTGTGATTGGCAATTCCGAGCTTCTCAAGGACTCGGATCTAAGGAAGGAGCAGGCCGAAATGGCCGATTCTATTCGGGTTTCGGCTGACTTGTTGCTGACCGTGATCAATGATATACTTGACTTCTCCAAGATGGAAGCTGACAAGATGAAGCTTTTCATTGTAGCCTTCAATGCCGATGAAATGTTACGAGAAGTTGTCCGATCTGTTTCTTACAGCAACAGAGACAAGAGAAGCACTCGCGAGGTGGAGATATTGCAAGATATCAACCTCCCTCAGGCACTCATTTATGGTGACCCTGTCAGGCTTCACCAAGTTATTGGCAACTTGATTGGCAACAGCTTGAAGTTCACGGAGAGTGGGTCTATCACTGTAGGCGCTCGAATGGATAGCGAATCTGCAGACGACATACAACTCACATTCTGGGTGAGAGACACTGGCATCGGCATTCCCCCGTCACAGCTTGCAAAACTCTTCAAGCCATTTAGCCAGGCAGATGCCAGCACGGCTCGCAAATACGGTGGTAGCGGTTTAGGCCTCAGTATTTGCAAGTCATTGATCGAATCAATGATGAAGGGTATGATCAAGCTCGAAAGTACGGAAAGTGTTGGGACGACCGTTTGGTTCACCGTCACGTTCCCCAAGGCCAATCCGGACGCTACAGCAGGAGACAGCCAGACCGGCTCGGATCAACGAGATCCTATGTCAAAGTACATGGAGCGTGAAGAGCGCCGTTCCCACTTGCCGTATGCCGACTTCAGTGATATATCTCGCGATGACCTCAGGATATGCATCGCGGAAGATAACCCGATCAATCAGAAGATTGCCATTCAATTCGTGCAGAAACTAGGGTTTAAACACGTCGATGCGTATGATAATGGCCTGGCAGCTGTCGAAGGGCTGCGACAGAAGGCTAGGGAAGGCGTGCCGTACCATCTGGTTCTAATGGATGTGCAAATGCCGGTGCTAGATGGTTACGAGGCAACGAAACTTTTACGAAGAGATCCTAATGATGCAGTTAGAGCGGTTCTGGTGATCGCCATGACTGCGTCGGCAATTCAGGGCGATAGGGAAAAGTGTTTAGCGTCTGGTATGAACGATTACCTTGCGAAACCAGTGCGCGTACACATACTGAAGAAGAAGCTGGAGCAATATCTTCGTCAGGTGAGATATATCGACACCCCGACGGTCCAACTTATGTGCTAATAGAATTTCAGGATCCCATGCCTCTACCAAATCTCCAAGCAGAAGCCAACAAAGTCACCGCTGAAGTAATGATTGCACACAGTACATTTGTGCCTCCTGCTGCAGCGGCACCACCGCTGTCTCTTGGCCTCCGCCGACAAAGCCAGAACATGGCAACCCCGTCCGATACGTCTTGAGATATGCAGTAAATGCATACGATTACCAACAAGAAAAATTTACTCAGATACTACCCACACCCATAAGCGCCACAAGGACCACTGGGTCATGGGGGGACTAGCCAAGACCAGGTTCGCAGTGGAAACGAAAGACGGCGACATCACTACCTAATCGCCATTACTGGTTCAAGTTCGACTACCAGCGATTTCAAACCAACATCTACAATACAGACCATCACAGCATCAGACTGACCTTCCAACGCCCCACCCAGGCAGCCTACAATCTTGGATTCTTCACCTATATCGCCAGCTCATACACGTCTACTTTTGCACAAACATTTGGCCCTCATACTTTTGCACGAGCGCAGGCGTTTATTCCTCTTTATTTATTTTATTGCGTTGCAGATATTTTTGGGAAGGGAGCACGCTCAAATGTGGCGAGCGGGAGGGGAGGGGGAGATGACGCCAACGCCGTCGGTTTATGATGTATGTCTTTTTGGGATATTTACGAAAGAAAGATACATAAACAACGTCACTAGAAGCGGAGGGGGGTTGGTATATAGGGAGGAAGGATGAAAGGCATATAGGGGCGAGATTAGGCGTATATATCAGGGATTGTGGGTTTGGGGGCGGGGGGATTTGAGTTGCTGAGATGGGAGCAATGGATATGATGTTCTTCAATTTGCAAATATTTTTGAGAAATTGAGAGTGGATTGATTATGTGACTCAATAATTTGGGGTTCATTTCCCATATGTAGACGCTTCCAATTCAGTATATTTTCATTTCAAGTAAATAAATCCCATACACTAGTATAATTGGCACCAACACCAGCCAAATTCTACCACTACGATTGAGTGGATATCCTCTATTCTAGATCGCCCATTACCTCCCCATATACTCTAAACCCAGACCATTAATCCCACCCTCTCCAAAATCTCTGTATATCCAATCTATTACCCCAATCCCCCATCCCAATACAGCCATCTCACCCCGTCTCTAAGCCAACCCAGGCGCCACAAAAAGCCTCTCCCTCTTCAAAAACAAACTCAACACAATCGCCAACGCGCCCGCCGTAATGCAAAGCACATACGCTTTACTCATCGCTTCAATAATGGCATCCAACACCTTCTGCCTCATCTCCAGCGGCAAGCTCTGCACGAACTTACTCCCCACCCCCACAATCGCGGACTGGATCTGATCACGCGGTACATCGGGCATGAGTTTCGCAATCCCCTCCTCCGCGCCGTTGAGGAACACTGAGTTCGCGATAGCGATAGAAATAGTGATACCAGTGATCTGCGCACAGGTGATGAAACCCACGGCACTCGGGATATCAGACGGCTTAACAGTGCCCTGGGCGACGGAGAAAGAAGCCTGGCAGAAGACGCCGACGCCGACGCCGAGGAGGACAGAGAAGCCGTAGACTTGGCCGGCGGTGGAGGAGGAGTCGATGGTGTACATGAGGGCGGAGCCGATGACGAAGAGGAACCCGCCGCCGAGGTACCAGGGCATGTAGTAGCCGTATTTGGAGAGGACGGCGCCGTTGACGATGCAGCCGAAGACCATGAGGAAGATGTAGGGGAGGATGCGGACGCCGGCTTGGAGGGCCGTGTCGCCTTGCGTGAATTGGAAGAAGAGGGGGATCCTGGGTGGTGGTTAGTGAGTGTTTGGGTAAAAGGGGTGGGGGGAGGGGAAGGGTGGCTTACATGTAAAGCGGGACGACGATGCCGGTTGCGGCGGAAGAGGTCTCGGCGAATAAGAGGAGCATGGTTCGGCTTCTGAGGAACTGAACGGGAAAGATGCGTTGTTCGACTGTGGTGAAGATGGCAAGTTCTTGCTGGACGGCGAAGATGCCGAAGAGGGAGAAGGCGACGACGAAGCAGGCGATGATTTGGCCGCTGTTCCAGGCGTAGAGGATGCCGCCGAATGAGACGGCCATGATGAAGCTGACGAAGGCGCCCATGAGGATGACGGTTCCGACCCAGTCGAGCTCCTTGAAACGACGGAGAACTGGTACGCCCTTTCGCGGATCGGACTTGGGGAGCATAAAGATGTATACTGGTGCGAAGGCACCGCCGATGACTAGGTTGATGTAGAATGCCCATCTCCATCCTGCGGAGGAGTCGGTGAAGGCGCCGCCAATGATGGGACCGAGAACCGTGCCGATACCCCAGAGGAGGCCGGTAAGACCGACGTACATGGGGCGTTCCTGGAGCGAGGTGGTGACGGAGAGAAGGGTCATGACACCGACGTACATGCCACTTCCGCCGACACCGGCAATAACACGACCGATGATGAGAGCGTTCATTGTCGGAGCTGCACCGCATAGCGCCGAGCCCACTTCAAAGATGACGAGAGAAATCAGATAAGTGATCTTCGCTTCCATTTGTCCGTATACCTTTCCCCATACCAAATTCGTCGAAGCTGAACCGATGAGGAAAGCTCCGGTGAGCCAGGGGAGCTTCTGGATATCCCCAAAGTTTGCAATGATGGCCGGCTGGATGTCGGCAACGACGGTGTTGTCCAACGCGAAGAGGAAGATGGAGCTCAGAATGGCGACGACGACGAGTCCCCATTTCCAGCCTGTGATGTCTCGTACTGGCGCTGCGGCTTCGACTGCTTCCTGCTTTTCGATGGCGACGAGGTCGATCTCGACGTCCGTTACGGACGTCCTCTTGGATGCATCTTGGTCAATTGGCTTCTCAACGTTGAGGTGAACGTCTGGAATCACCCCCTTCAAGTCCTTAGTGGCGACAAAGGTGTCTCCCGAAGTCGTCGACATGATGTGAGAATCGACTGGTGGTAGGCGGTAAGGGGTATGTCTCGCTTGATGATAATGGCACTGAGAGACTGAAAGCTTATACAGAGAAGACAAGAAGAGAACCCAGATCTAGGAAATCGAAGATAGATATATACATATGAGAAACTCACGTACAGCAATAACAGTGGCCCACATAACGAGAGCCTCTGGTTTGAAGAGATAACTGCTTACTGTACTACATTGGATGACGAGTGGAGAACAACATGACACAGACGGGTGTTAGATTAGCTCCGACGTTATCACCATCGGCGAAGAACTCTCAACCGCACGTACGGATCCCCAACCAGCCTAACAAGACTTACAAGCTACGCACGTTGGCGGCAGTTTACTCGGCGGAAAACGGCGGAGGGCGTAGACTCGTAGAGTCACGTTGAGTGGAGCATGTGAGCGGCGACGACGTGTTGAGGTGGATTCGGAGGAATGTTCAAGCGAGGAAGGACCAGTAGATTTGAAGGCTCCTACCAAGTGGATTACTAGGCAGCGAATAGGCTATGTATGGGATTAGTTAGAGTGAGGACGAGGATGAGTATAGGGTGAGAAAAGGGTGAGAAAAGGGTGAGAAAAGGGTGAGAAAAGGGCGTGCCAAGACATAACGAAAGGGAAAAGTGATAACGTTACGGTGTTGTACGTACAGTATGTCTGGGGTTAGTTGATGAGTAAGGCACCAAAGTTAAGTTACCGGGAAAGGGCTAATAGTTATCCCATCGCTGTAACGATCCTGCCAATCGACGTCCAGGGATGCCCCTGGAAGGGTACGTACTGTCGACAACGTGGACACCATGGATGCCATGGATGAAAGACACGCCGTGTCTCCTAGTCGCAAGTCGGTGCAATTCTATCCCGACTACATCACTCCCATTCTCATCCTCACTACCCGACACTCACTAATCTCGACTCATAACTCACCACTCAACACTCACATCTCACCCTCAAGCCACTGCATATTACTCAGCGGGGAGCTTGAAAACCTAAAGTCTAAACCCAACAGTAAACCCGAACGGTAAAGGTAATCTGGTCTCTATTTGGGGGATCTGCAACGTTTCAGATCAGAGTATATTCCCAAACCTGCGCTCTCTAACTTCGCTCATTATAACACCATCCAAGGCTACACCGAATACTCATCCACGACCATCTGCACCAATAGTGCATCTCTAACCCTCGCGACTTCCTCAAACCATTTCATATCCATCTGGTGCTCAGCTCTGAGCTGCTCCTGCTCATCTTCCAGCCTCCAATTAATCTTATCACTTTGCTGGTCGTGCCTTGCCTCTCGCGCCAATTGGTGCATCCTCACCGTTCTTCTTGCCGCCCCTCTGCGCGCTATATTGATGAGATGTTCAGTAGGTTCCTTGCCTTGTCCTTTGAAGAATTCTATGTATCTTGCCCTTTCTTCTTTTTCTTTTGTGAGTTCTGCGGGGCTCTTGAGATTGCTGGGCCTTAATTCGTATGCTATTTGTTCATCAATTGCTTTTGACATATCCTCCTTTTTACCCGCCCCATTTATCATCTCATCAGTAAGTTCTATGCCGTCTCGTCTGAGGAGTATCAAATATTCGCCCACCATGCCATCCCTCTCCTCCAGAGACAGCGCATGGAAATAATCGTCGATGTGAGCTATCTCCTCTTTAGCCGCATCTTCAAGCGCCCTGTTCTCCGCCTCGAAGCGATCAAAATTTGCAATCTGCTGGATAGAATGTACAACGTCCATCTCTTCGCGCAGCATCTGTAATTTGTCCTCGAAATCCCGAGAAAGGTCCTCCTCATCTTCTCGCTGGGTCACCACTTCAAATGCCCTCTCTCGCGCGGCTATCTGTTCAGGGGTTCTCTCCTCAGCGTTTTCCAACAGATCCAGGACCTCTCGAAGTTCGTTGGCATGCTCGGTTTGATCGGCTGCTACCTCCCTCCCCAGCGCCGCATAGGCCGCCCGCCTAGTCTTGGCCTGAGACGCTGCGGTTTCTCTCCGCCAGTCGCCAGAGATCAAGTATGCCTGTAACTCGACCTCCGTACATCCACAAGTCTTCCATTTAAGGCCGCAAGTATAACAGAACTCCGCCTTGCAATGACAGATCATGTGACTGCACCCCTGGGCATGCTCGACGAGGGCATTACATTTGTAGCAGCGGCGCCAGCCTGCGTTGGTCGCATAGCGTATAGTTTCTCTCAGGTTAGGATCTTCAGGGCATTTCCCTTCAGAATGGTAGGAGCCCCGGCACATCATGCAGGTTTTGTGGCGGCATCGGACACAACGTGCCAGTGTTGAGGGTTTGTCAATTTTATGATGCGGAATCCATGAACCGCATGAAGGTTTGGAGCAATAGACTCGATCTTCAATTGCGATAGAGCGTTCTTCGAGCATGGTTTTGTATCGTGTCTTCAGCTTGCTATGGGTGTGGTTTAGAATTGTGGCTTTTGGGACTTCATTTAGACAACATTTGGGTGGCCAGGAGGTCTCTGTTGAAATTGAAGTCCTTGCAACATATTAGTCTTGAATCTTAGTAGTATTTGTGGGAGAACCAGACGGAACCTACTCGATGAGAAGGGTGAAGCATGGGCTGCAGTAATTATGACACGTTATATGCACCATTTCTTCAATGCCAAAATCTTCCATGCATGATACACATTCCCTAGTCATTGTCAGCTTGGTTCCCTAGTGTTGATAATGGACATACACTGTTTTCGGAGTAGGCTCCGAGGTTGGTTTAGACAATGTTGCTCGGTTTGATCGACTCCTGGGCTTAAATACGGTCGTCATATATGGCCGGAGGAGACGAAGGCCCCATTTACGTGACGAGGAACTCCCTACATCCGATGGTGGGGACCTTACGGATGTGGAAGAACCCTTTGTAGCTGCTGGTTGTCTTGCCGCAGCTGCTGAAGAAGACTCTGCATACGCCGGAGGGTTCCTTCGGAACACTGACCGGATCCTTTGAGGCGCTTCGCGAACTGGCAGACTCACCATAGCCGCCGCGGGGCTTTTGGTTGGCGCTGCTGATTGCTCAGGAGTCGATGTCATGTGCCCCTGAGTCTGGGGAGGTGGTGCAATGACACTCGACTGGCCACCACTGTCATTACCAAAACCGCGGCGCGATGGGGCTGGTTGAGAGTCCTACATCCAATCAGTATATATATGGCACAAAGTATGCTTCCCAAAACTTACAACATTTGGCACATTCTCCTGGGGTTCTTGAGTGCTTTTTTCTTTTCCTTTTGAGGCGCTCACATTCCGCTCCTCTGCAGCACGCTGTTGCTGTCGTTGCAGATTACTCCCTGTTGCAGTGAATTCCCGTTCTGAGCGTTCCTTCAATATAGAAAGCAGATGCAGTTCCTGTTGCTGTTGGAAACTATTTTCCTCAGCTGAAAGTCGTTGTCGTTCCAGGCGGCCCTTCTCTCCTGCAAGTTGTCGTTGTCGTTCTTGGCGATCTTCGAGTTTATGCAAGGCTTGAAGTTGCTCTATGGAGCTTTCTAGTATACCTTCAATATCATGCGAGGTTCCAGGCAGACTGTGTAATAGCTCTGGAGGCAGAGGACCGCTTTTCCACTTTTGTTCAGACAAACTAAAAATTGAGAGATTGTCACTCATCGTGCTCTATTCCGTTCTTGCGAATGTTGCAAGGACTGTTTTGTGTTATATGTAGAGCTGCAGACGCACACGTCGGGGATGCTTTGTAATTAACAGACTTGTTAATCAATTGAGACGCACTCCTGACTTCTAAGGAAGCCTGCTTTGTATATGGTAACAGGAATTACCAATGGGCGACAGTGTGTAAGATGAGAAGTGAGAAGAATAACGATTGTGATATTGTTTGTGGTGTTGAAAGAAAGAAAGCCAAACACGTCAACAGGGCACATAAACCCCTCGTCTGACCCCTGGTTTGAGAACCTAATAAATGCGCAGACAAAGAGAGACAAGGCTCGCACGATACTGTTTCAATGTGTAGCGTTTATAGCTCCTGATCAAACGAATACCAGTAGGTCTAGAGGTCAGGGTAAACAAGGCTAGCTATATCACCCCACAAGATGAGGCCAGCACCCCATTATTTGCACCAGCACCATTCAGCTGGCAGGAGCCAAGCACAAGGCAGATCAGGTCAGACATGTACACCAACCACCCTTACCGATGTCCTGCCTACCTTTTGATAGTGTTGTGGCTAAACCTTGACCCTTGACAAAGCCAAGTCCCGCACCGTTGCACTAAGACTTGATATCTAGACATCTTCAGCCTCAAGCACCGCATCAATATGTATATTAGACAATCTGCAAATTGCTTAACACGTGATTATCTGTTCTCCGGGGGGGTGATTTGACTTCACTTTTGAGAATCCGCGCAAATTCGGTCCAACTAGCGCCAATCTGCGCAAGTGTAATCGCATCGAGCTTCTGGAGACATCACTACCAAAATCCTGAATATCTCGAGCCTCATTTTCTGAATCTGCGCACTTTTGGTTCTATTAGCGCCATAGCTGCGCAAGAATAATCGCATCGAGCTTCTAGATAGACTACCACACAATTTTAAAATATCTTAAGCTTCATTTTTGAGAACGTACGCAATTCTACCAAGTGCAATTAGCTCCACTTTCAAGAATCTGCGCACTTTTAGCTCTAGTAGCGCCAATCTGCGCAAGAATGATTGCATCGAGGTTGTAAACATCTCACCACCCAAATTTTGAATATTTTGAGCTTCACTTTTTAAGAATCCGCGCACTTGCGCCAATCTGCTGAAAACCGGAATTTCAGAGTAATCAAGAAATCCAATTTCATTCCTAGTTTCTATAAACTACTTGGCTACCAACAGTGACTGTACGCTACTCCAACCCTCTCGATCACTGTCCCACACTATTTCCCCCTCAGGCCCCTGAGATAGCGCCGAACCTAAGTAACTGAGAGCATGTCATGCATGACCCGTATGGGGCAGGAGAGCACCCATATTCTACTAGGCACCCACACGTGACAAAATGAGAAACCACAGCTAGGCTACCACAGCAGTCGTTCGATTCCCTGAAACTACTGGCAATAGGGGCAAACCAGTGAAGAGTGGTGCGCCAACTAGTCAACATATTTTTTTGCCACTAGGAAGGCCCTGGTAAAAGGGGACACCGCTAATTACTACAGCTACAACGTTGGCACTGGGCCCGTGTATAAATAGGACCAGGAGGCGGGCAACATGAGGGTCTGGACATAAAGGGGCCGATGAGAAAAAGAAAGGGGCGTAATATTGCCCGTATGTAAATTATCTATCTGCCAAAACGCATCTGCGCATTTGCGTAATTATACAAGGCGCGGAGAAACACTTGGTATCCAACTCCCTGGTTATCCTGCACATTGTAGATCTCGCTGAGGCTAATTTGCCACGGTGGGTAGCCGTCGAGTTCAATCGTTGGTCCAAACAGTATGAGGAGTTCCGGTCCGCTCATAACACTTTCGGAGAGCTCGGCATCGACCAAGTCGACGGTGATATCCTTCGGTGTAATCTTCGATCGTTGAGACATCTCGGTAAGAGTCTTGGTCAAGTCGACAATGGAGTCTTCTCCGTCCTCTTCGGAGATCAAGAGCACCGAGAGTTGGCCCAATGATACGGGAACATCCGCATCGCTTGGTGGCGTAGTCGGGGATGACTCCATGGAAGGAATGTGCGGCGCACGGATAGACAGTGCAGGGTGTTGACGGCCGAAATACGACGAAAGCTTTCGAGAGACGGCTCTGTGGGTTGTTGGAATGTATCCTTTTAGGACGCCTAAGGGAGTTAGAAACTGGAATCTAGCATGTGATGGCAATACATACCTGTCCTCTCGTAAATCGAGAGCATGGGAATTCCAACGCATGCGCACCACGCGCAAACCTCAGCGACTTCATCCAAGAGAGTCTCAAGCGCAGCACCCCCCTTTCCTTCCTCAAGCTTCAGTATCACACTCAAGTGTTCCGGTAATCTCCTCAGCCCCTTCACATCCTTCTGAATGAGCGCAGGCGTCCGGTGGTGGTAGTAGAGAACAGCGAAGGTTCGATCCCTGACAGTATGATATGCTTGTCGAAGCCGTATGTATATAGAGAAAATAGTATGTATAATTGCAAACGCGAGGACATGTAGTTGATGTTTGAGGAACTTCCGCACGCCAATTATGGGTCTCGGCTGGTTACGAAGCGTTCGTTCGTCTGACTCCCCATTGCCCGACTTCGATCGTAAAGGTGGCTCCGGAAGATATGGCTGGCTTCATGTTAGAACTGGAATTCGCGTTGTTGACAGCGTGGTGACTTACGGATATGAGTTTCTCTCGTTCCGCCGGCGTTAACAGACTATGGTTACTCTTGGCATCTTTCCGGTAGATCTTCAGTTCTCTTGTTGCTTGAGACATTTGGGAGTCCTTTGGAATGTCGTCCAAGTCGAATTGGGCGGCTGGTGGTACAATTATAATACAGCGCAAGGCCCGGCCGGTCAACGAGCTCGAGGTTGCCTCGGATAGAAAGATGACGTCCCCAAAACTGGATCGCAGGCGTCGGTTCTTGGCGTGGCTATCTTTGCAGGGGGGCGAATTTGACGACCACGTATGTACAGTGTGGCCCAGTGTGGAACCCGGCAGTCAAGACAGGCGTATATACGGAGGCTGAGGTAAGTTGGGCTTCAAACAAAAATAAATCCCAGTCCTGTGATCTTCTTCACTACGCAAGCGTACATTATTTATTGCGGTTGACATCAGCGGTACGTGCCGAGAATTGCTAGGCTGTTTTGGGTCGAGATAGCTCGAGATTGGGGTTCCGCATGGTTTCATGTTCAGGCCATGGACGATAGACGATAGACGATAAACACAAATACCAGGAAACAAGTGACCCTTCAGAATCACTGGTGATTCCGAAACCCTGGCCAATGCTCAGGGCCGAACAACTGCTTGTGGGATCCTGAAGCTACTGAGCTTCCTCGGGTCCAATGGCGGGAGCCCCTCCAACTGGCCGGTCCATATTCCCACGCGGGCCCAACTTCAACTTGGAGACCTTTTCGGACACAAACTTCATTGTGAAGGATTTTGTTGAGAGCCTCTCGGAGAGCACGATACCGATCAATCGTCGCTCTGCGCCAGCATCACAGCAAGCTTTCGATCCCAAGCCTCTGATCCGCGCTTTCGAGGGTACGTGTTCCTTATAGCTATCCATTGGCTGAATCCGACACTGATATGTATAGGCGCATTATCGCAGCTTGCGACCCTATCGGATGATCTAGAAGAGCGCGAGACAGAGCTCCAAACAGCAGTGCGACGAGCAGAAATCGAACATGAGAAAACGCTGGACAGCCTTGGGCGGAAACTGGACCAATCTATAAACTCATACGAAAAGCTCGAGGGATCCTTAAACCAAGGAGGGGTACAGGAAAGCGAACGGAACAGTCAGACAGATGCAGGAGGAAATGTTGCCGTCCAACTCGGCGAGAAGCTGGAGGATTTGGACAAGCAGCGAAGGCGTGCATTGGACGCCCAATTCTTGATACAGTGCTGGCTCGAGGTGAGCGAAACCGGGGAGCTCACATCCTTGGAGGAAGTGCGCAGACAAGGAAATGGAGAAGGCAAAGTCCGATGCGCCGTTATAGCGAGACAACTTATGAGGATTAGCCAGAGGCTTGATCCGAAATCATGGCGACAAGCAAACGCTGGAAAGAAATCGAAGGTGTCCGTGGATGAGCCTGAGGAGCGCGGTGGATATAACACGAAAGAGTTGATAGAGAAATTCTCGGAAACATTGGAGAAGGACCTTCTCACGCAGTTTGATGTCAGTTATCGGAAGCAGAACTACGACAATATGATGGAATGCGCCAAAGTGCTACGGGACTTCAATGGCGGTTCCAGTGTTGTGGCTTTGTTTGTCAATCAACATCAGTTCTTTATCGATAGGAACCAACTGATTACAGAAGAGGTGGTGACTGATGGCGACACCTGGGAACGGCTCGCGGATCCAGATGTAGAACCTCCAGGTGTTGAACCGAGCTTGCAGTCTCTCGTCGATGAAGTCAAAATTGTTATGCAGGAGGAATCATTCATCATGAAGCGTGCATTCCCGTATTATGATGTTGTGCTTGCAAAATTTACTCAAAGAGTTTTCCAGCAATCTATACAACAGAGGCTGGAAATGGTATTGGAGAATGCCGACACTATCTCATCTCTGGCATTCCTACGGTCACTGCACGCCTCGAGAGCCTATATCAACAGCCTTGTGGAAGATTTAAAATCACATGGCCTTACTGAGCACCCTGATTCTTGCTCTGCTGCAACAACACTGGTGCTGGAACAACAGGTTGATGAGCTCTTCATCCCCTACCTTGTTGGCTCATCATACATCGACCGAGAATGTCGGAGTCTGGAAGAGCTTTACTCCTCCTTATTGTTCAAGTTTACCATATACCACTCCAGGCGGAAGAAGACTCCCACCGGATTCATGGCATCATTGGCCCAACAGGGTACTCAGCTACTGGCGACCGCTAAAGACGCCTATATTGACCGACTCGACTCATCTGAACTTACCCCAACTCAGAAAGCGATGATGTTGAGAGTGGCCGGCTTGAAGGGAAATGAGAACAAGAATGAGATTGAAGTCTCGGAGGAGGATGGGGTTCTAAGCATTCCAAATGCAAAGCGCATGTTAAAGTGGCTCGCGGAAGGCGTTCGAAGAGCTCTCGAACTTAGTGGCGGCAGCGACACCCCGAAGGATGTATCTGTTCTTTTGAGTATGCTTTTGACGAGCATGGGCCAGGTGTACGTGGAGACCGCTTTGGATGCTGCGAACGACCAAGGGTTGGCACAGGAATCGTCCAAGGTAGAGCCCGACCTTGCATATTTCCCAGCGTTACGACAAGCAATCACTATCACAAACCTGATGAACCGATTTATTAACACGGTTCTGATCCGCCTCGCTGAGACTAACACCACTGTACGTCGTGATATGGAAAGCAAGACAAAAGAGGCCGTCAAGCGTATGGAAGACAAGACGAGTGCCATCATCCAAAAAACCATTGATGTGGTTGCCAGCTGGGCCACCAAGGTTCTTGCTGGCCAAAAGAAATTGGACTTCCGCCCTCGGGATGCTGACCTCGATATTGGCCGTGGCGGAACTAGTTACCTCGAGCAGCTGCAGACTCCTACGTGCGCAGCTGTCTGCACATTTCTTACCAAGACCAACCATGTCGCGGCTCAGGCTCTCGACGGCCAGAACTTCGAGATTTTCAACTCCGAACTCGCCATCTGTATTCGCGATCTCCTCTTTGAACATTTTAAGAAATTCCAGGTCAATGCCACTGGCGGTCTGATGGTAACTAAGGATATGTCCAAGTATACATCTACTCTGAAGGAATGGCGATTAAAGAAGGATGTCGAGAGCAGTCTGGACATACTAAGCGACATAGGCAGCATATTCATTATCGGCTCAGAGGCTCTCAGGGAGAGATCGAAGAACATCCAAACAGGGCCTATGAACAAGGGCCTTGATAAGCCGGATTTCCGGGCCTTTGTGAGCAAGAGGGATGATGCGAATAGTCTTGGCATTCAAAAGGTGCTCGCCGGTCTATAGATTGGCTTATGATGGGTGGCGTTTGGATAGGACTGGGGCCACGGTTGGGGGTGCATGGCGCACTGGACACGAGAAAAATGAACCATTTGTATAAACACATGTTATAGTTGAGATTGAGCTTCCTTTCGATCCTATTCTGAATGCCCGATGTTGTACAATCCTGCCATTTCTAGTTTCCCCATACGCCAATTGTAGTTCCCCTTGCTATGTATATTACACTATGCCGCTGCATCCGATTTGTTGTACACTTGGTTCTGTGCGCTTACGGCAGGTTGAAGCCGAAGCCTGCCATGCAGCTCTTGTACTTGTCGATCGTGCTGGCGCAGTCCTTCTGGGCATCGTCGGATTTGCTGAAGAGCATGCACTCATCACGGATAGCCTTCTCCTCTTTGCATACGCAGCATGGCTATGGAATATTAGCCCTGTCGGCGGTTATGGGAGATAAGGTGAGCTTCATACCTTCGGCTTGCTTTCCGACTTGGGTGGCGCCGCGATGGTCGCGCTGGATGCGGTTGCTTTTCAACAGTCAATAATCATACTTTCATAGACAATTGATCGGACTTACGAAGCTGGATTGATGCTGAAGACATTGTGGCTTGCTATTTCTCGATAGTAAAGGTATGTTGATGTGAGCAAGTTTTCTAGATGGATATATGGCGGCATTGGCTAATTTGTCAGCCTGGTCACTGGTAGCCTCGGGGCGTTTCCTCGGCCACGGAAGAACGTATCACCCTGAGTTGGGCACTGTCATTAAAGTTATGCGCCATCAGAAACGGCTACCCCACCAACCAAAACTACCCCCCTTTGCAAGTCAACAGACCGACTTTTTCCAAAACCATATAACACTTTCAAGAGCGCGAGACCTATTCCTGTCCTAACGCACATCCCTTTGAATAACGCAAAAAATGGCGACCGCAACCAAGGTTTTCTCCCTCGAGGGAAAGGGCATCAAGTTCAACACCGCCGAAGATGTAGAACCTCACATCAAAGCTCTCCGCGAGATGGACGACGTGGAGGAGGTGCGCCTCCAAGGCAACACCGTCGGAATCGAAGCAGCCGCCGCCTTCGCTGACGTTTTCCGCACCAAGAAGACTCTCCAGGTAAGTCCCCCCCTTGCCCCTTCCACATACCAGACCCCTAACACAACCCCACCAGGTCGCCAACCTCGCCGACATCTTCACCGGCCGCCTCCTCTCTGAGATTCCCACCGCCCTCTCCTCCCTTCTCACCTCCCTCCTCGAGCTCCCCAACCTCCACACCGTAAACCTCAACGACAACGCCTTCGGCCTGAACATGCAAGCCCCTCTCGTCGCCTTCCTCTCCTCGCACACCCCCCTTCGCCACCTGTACCTCAACAACAACGGCCTCGGTCCCCACGCCGGCATCATGGTCGCCGACGCCCTGTCAGAGCTACACGCCAAGAAAGTCGCCGCGCGCAAGGCAGGCACCGATGTCCCAGACCTTGAGACAGTGATCTGTGGCCGTAACAGACTTGAGAGCGGGTCTATGCTCGCGTGGGCCAAGGCGTTTAGCTTGCACACGGGCGTGCAAGAGGTGAAGATGGTGCAGAATGGAATTCGTACTGAGGGGACTGTGCACCTTATCTCGGACGGACTGCGCCACGCTAAGGGCCTCCGCGTGCTTGATCTGCAGGATAATCTTTTCACGATCCTGGGAGCGAGAGCGCTTGCCAAGGCCGTGACGGGATGGGAGGACATCGAGGAGATTGGAGCGAGCGATACGCTTTGGGGCGCGAGGGGAGGTGTGGTGTTGGCGCAGGCGTTGGCGGCGGGGAAGAATAAGAAGTTGCATACGTTGAGGATGCAGTATAATGATATTAATGCGAAGGGGCTGAAGGTGTTGACGGAGACGATTAAGATGGCGCTGCCGGCGATGAAGAGGGTGGAGCTGAATGGAAATAAGTTCTCGGAGGATGATTTGGCGCTGCAGGAGCTGAGGGAGCTGTTGGAGGAGAGGAAGGAGAAGTTTGGAGGGGATGTGGTGGTTGAGGATGATTGGGGAATTGATGAGTTGGATGAGCTTGATAGTGATGAGGAGGAGGAGGAGGAAGAAGAAGAAGAGGAGGAGGAGGAGGCTGAGGAGAGGAGGGAGAAGCTGATCGAGGAGCAAGAGGAGGCTCAAGAAGAGCCGGTGATCCAGAAGAAGGATAAGGAGGTCGATGAGTTGGCGGAGGCGCTGGCTAAGAAGGTTGAGATCTAGACTTGCATTCGAAGATGAGAAGTAGATGCAGGCATTAGATTAAGGGGTGCTGATGGCGTTGTGTAAATGTCGGTGTTGGTTTGGCCAAAAGATGGGGCCTTTTTTGCGTTTAGCGTAGATGAAATGCATATACCATAAAATTCAACAGACACGGCTGCATCGGGGATCAGAACTACTATTTTTGTGCTTGTGAATAAAGGCTGCAAGCTAATGATGCGTTGTGAGAAGTTTGCTAGCCAAACACAACGAGAAAGAAACAGCGGAAATAAAGACAAGAATCTGGTGGAAGATATTATTATATTCAAAGCACCAATCCCTCTATTCCAACCCCCCGCCCCTTTATACCTTCGCAAAAGCAATATCAGCCGGTATCCTAAAACTCGCACAAAACATCCTCTTCAACGGCGCCACATCCCTCACATCATGCACCCTCACCCTCCCCTCCCTCACCTCCCCCACCGCCTCCTTCCTCTTCCTCGGATCCCCCTCCACCTTCTCCACCGCGCCCTCAAACTCCATCTTCGTCCCAAGCATCTCACTCACGATCCCCGAGATCTCAATCCCCTCCTTCACATTATCCTCCGACTTCGTGGAAAAGCAGTGGACGTGCACCATTGGCAGTTTTGTGGTAGTGTGCGGCGCGAAGAGCGACTCGTGGCCGGCGTAGAGGCCGCGGAAGGCAGGGAGAAAGGTTAGGGCTGTGGCGGGGAGGTTCATCACGAAGTGTGAGATTGTTTGCGGGATCTCGACGGTGGTGGGTGGGATGGGGTCGGGGCGGACTTTTTGGGACCGCGACATCCGCGGCTGTTTGGAGAGGATGGAGACTTTGTTCTCCCCGGACTTTGAGAGCGCGAGTAGGTCCTGCGCGCACTGGTGGATGAATTTGTGGCCGTCTGTGTTGAAAGCGCGGATATACGGCTCGACCTTGTTTAAAGTCGTAGCATCGCGCAGCGCTGCGATGCTGGCGGGGTTAAGATCATTAGCCCAGACGAAGACGCCCTTCTTCGCAGCGGGGAGCGCGAACGGGCCAACACCAGCCATGACATCGCAGACTACGGAGCCGGGATCAAAGAGAGCGACGAGGCGGCGGTGCTCGGTGTTCAACCGGCTATTCCAGTAGACCTGCGAGTAGTCGAAGCGGAATGTGCAGTCTTCCTCTCGGATCTCGACGTTGAGGTCGTCGACGCCGGCGAGGAGCTCGTAGCTGAAGGTGCGGAATTCGGATTTATCCCCAACGTCGTCGATTTTGTTGATTACGGTGCGGATGGTGGGGTTTTTGTCCATGAGGACTTCGGCTATGAGGTTTTTGAAGGGGAGGTAGGCTTCGCGGATGTTGAGGTGGGCTGGGGGGTTGTTAGTATTTGATCTTGAAGGATGGGTAGGCAAACATACCGACGTGTCCGACTATGCTGAAGCCGACTGGGATTTCTTCTTGTGAGTCTTCCGGTAAGATGGATTTCATGATATCAACTAGACTCTGTCAGTACGCAACCCCCTTCTTGCCCCGCACCAACTCACTTACGGTAATTCCAGTAATTATAATCCAACGTCAACTCATACGGCATAACACTCATCTCCTTCGCCTCAACCGCCTGCTTCAAGATAGCGCTCCATGTCGTAGGATCCTCAGGCTTAACCTCCGGCTTAAGAAGCAAGCACTTCCCCCCCTTCGCCGCAAGCGCTGGATCCGGGTCCTCCCTAACCGCCGAAACCCTATCCACCCTCAACAACTCCTTGCTCTTATCTAGCTTCCCCCGCGACGCCGATATGAGTTTATGATCCGCTATCCTTGCCGCAGCAATGGGGAATGTCCGTGTGAAGAGGCTCCGATCCAGGACAGCGGTTGCGGATCGGATGATAGGAGGACGGAACATGTCGTTTGCGCTGGCACTTTCGGCTGACTGTCGCCCATATTAGCCCTGGTCCCAGAAACGGTATTAAAAATACTTACCATTGTATTTATGAGGAGTAGTTGTTTGAGGCACTGCGACAGCGCATCTTCAAGAAATTTGGCCTTGCGTTGGGCGAGGCTGAAGCGCTAGTCGCGAGGCTGTGGAAATATTTCTTCAGCCTCGAGTTGGAGGCCACGACCGCGACAAGGGGTGAAACGACGTATCACTTTAACAGGACCTGGGGATGATGCATGCCTGTGCAGTGCTCCATCGTGGGGTACAGTATACTAGAGAAGCGGATTCAAGCATGTAGGGCTACAGTAGCATATCCGCGAGAGACAGACGGGATGTCGTCAACCTGCATCGTTACTATTTACGGCTACTGTGTCGTATTTTAAGAGTTTCAGTCACCCACCTCATCAAGAAAATCACAGTGTCTCAAATCACCGCATCGTCTGTGAAACCGAAAGTGAGCAATTCCAGTTAATTGATTTCTGAAACGAGAGAATCTCCCTCATTCCAACGGGTTGCTGCTACCCCGACCGAACCACTCCAAACCAACATGGCCCGGCTCAATACTATGATACATGATGGCTCCGTCAACCACCGAATAAAATGGAAAACAAACAAAGTTTTAAATACAATGAAGAGGTAAGTTTTTGCGCCACCATGTATGGAACAGCCCATCTAAAACTCCAAACACAAACACCCAAAATGAAGGGCAAACACGCACCGCATCGTGCAGGCCGATGGGACGTGGACGCGAAGTGAGTCAGGAAAGTGAAACAGCGAAAAGGAAGATAAAATTTGCATCTTTAATGCCCAGCGCGTGAGAGAGCGCGTTTCCCTTTTGATTGATCGTTTGAAGGCGTGCTCGTTTATGTTCCAGCCAGATTATGGATTATATGGTACAAGAAGGTAGGCGTTATTGACGTAGTATATTTGCGAACAAGGCGTGGGTATCATGACCCGTCGAGGGCCGACAATGCGAGAACATATAACAAAAGGGTCGCCGTGGGGAGAAAGGAGTGTCTTGGTGCGTATATAGGTCTGTGTGAGGACTCCCTGAGACTAGCTCATCACAGCCTTACTTTTTGTCCGGTCAACTTGAACCAGATAACGGCGACAATCTCCTCCTTGAACAGCTCCCATGGGTTGCGGTTCAGCAGGTTGCTCAGTTCTCGGTAGTTGTACATCTCTCCCCAGCAATCGCGTCCCCACTCGCAGCCTGCCATGTTGACAAGGAAATCACGGCCCTTTCGGTCGTAGTGAATTAGAGGGTCGTTACCGTTGCTGTTGCAGGCGTCAGGCGGGAAGGAGTTTGCTTTGCGTTGCTCGATGAAAGCCGTGTGCGGCCTGATCCACGGCTGAGAAGCGTACATGAACTCCAACGCATCCTGTTCCTTGTGTTCCCACTCCATGTGCTTCTGCTCGTAGGCTACTGGGTCCCACCAGATATCAAGCAGGCGGTCGGTCCATGGGCTGCGCTTCACGAAGAAGGAGCCGAGGTTGAAACCACTGCAATCTTGCGGCACTATCAAGTTGATAGATTTGGCCTTTCCGTCGCCGACAGGAGACAATGACTTCTCGTCCAGATATTTATCGGTGAAGGGGTGGCTGATGTTGAGCGGATTGAAGTGATTAATATCTCGGTAGGTGTTGGCTGCGAGGTTGTTGAAGATGTGGGACTGGAGGGAGTAGGATGGCTCCATAATAAACGTATTCAGGTCCAGCCACCAGAACCTATATCTGTCAGTAAATCAACGCTGCGTAATATCTGAATATCACTCACCATTCAGCATCAGGGTACTTTGTCAAGCAGTTCCTGATGGTGTCCACCTTCTCCCAGCTCTCGCGCCATTCATGTGCGTATCGTTTCTTCGTGCTCATATCCACAATCTCCAAGTCGTAACCCCATCTCGCCGCGTATCTGCGCTTGTTTCGTACGCTGTCTCGCTCAATCGCCCATTCGCGAGGCCCCTTCCATTCCATCACTCCTCCTCCTTGGTTTGCTGCCAATATAATGACAAACTTCTTACCGCCTCCCAGTAAAGGCGCTCTACGCCAGTAGTAATGCAACGCTGTGTAACCGTCAGTATTTTGCCAGCTTCGTCAGCTTTCACAATAACTTACGAGTCGTGTAAAAGAGAATCGTTGCGAAGATCAGTCCAAAGACGATCAAAAAGCGAAGTCTGAACTTCTGAAATGTGTTTATGGAGAAGTTTGCCAATCGGCCGAGTTTGCTGCTTCTGTTGGGCATCCACCGACCACGGCCCAGCTTCTCCTTCTCAGCGTACTTGGAATCGTCTGGGGTGATCACGAATTTCGGCAAGCTGGTCGAGATGTTGCGCATGTGTCTGCTGAAGAAGCCATTGTTCTGTGTCGAGAATGAGGGATATCCGCCATTGACCTTCGAGCTCTTTTTCCTTGCGCCATCCCACGTAACGTTGCTCGCATTCGCCCCCCGCAGTCCATTAGCAGGGCTTGCCCGCCCGCTCGTTTCGACATAATTTGTCGTGAGCCCTGGGCTGGACCACCCGCCGTCCTCGTTGGGAGACGGCGACCGTGAGAGCGACATCGAGGGATTGGGTGTGCCTGTTCGTGTTTGTTAGCGACAGCTTCTGGGGAAATGGTTTGTTGACGCTAGGGGTGGGAGTTGACGTGCCTGGAATGGGAGAGAGAGATGAGCCTCCGCCGCGCCCTCGTGCTGAAGCGTCGTTCGCGTCCTGAACGTTGAGGGTTTGTGGAATGTGAGGAGCGCCACCAGCAGCTGATGATCTCCGTCGTCGATGTGAGAAGGAAGAAACTTGCGACGAGGACGACGTCGAGACGGGAGTGGAGGTAGCCAGTGCGAAGGCTGAGAGATGCACCAGAGGGTCGGGGACCGTCTGGTGGTTGTCGCTGTGGCTGGTGGAATAAGATGTAGTGCTCACAGCACGAACACAAAAGATAAGCGACTACGTACGCCTTGTCGGGGCACTTCGAGTATGATGAGGGGGGGGCAAGCAGGGGTGTAGGTTCCGGTCGATAGAAGCCGTATCGTCGACGTACAGTATGTACAGTTGGCGCGGAGTTTGCAGTAGTGATGTCTCTGCTGTGTCTAGCGAAACTTATGATCGGGTTCAGTGAGATATGAGTAGGGTATAATGTTGAAAGCGGAGGAAGAAAAAGGGCTTTCGAGGCTGTATATGTCTATCTCCTCTTTTTCCCACGTCAAATACTTTTTCCTGTACGAGGGAGGAGAGCGTACTATAGTACTATAGTACCGTAATCGTCGCAAGGGGTTAGAGTGACAGTGAGTGGCCAGATGTCGATGGTGGGATTTTGGGTGCTGTGGGTGCTTGTGGCTTTCGTATTCGACCGCTTTTTGCAAGGCTAGTAGAGCTAGGACTACTCCAGCATGGACGATGGATGTTGGACGAGTAGTAAATGGAGTTGTATGGAGTTGTATGGAGCTGTATGGAGTAGTATAATTGATTACTACTAGTATGGCGTAGTATAGTATGGGCGTGGTAGTATGGATGTTGCGATCAGCCCGCAGCTAGAGGTACATGGGAAAAGTAAGAGTACATTCAATGATTGCAATGCTTCTCTCCCCTCAATCCCAATCCCCTCAACAAGCTTATCGGCAGAGCAACACGAGGGAGCTGAAATTGCAAATGTTAAGTAAGTATAATGTAATGTGGTCGGGCTACGCTTTATATGTACGGGGTAGGGTAGTAGTAAGATAAGTAATAACACACAGTATCTCAATTACAGATTGGCAAAAAAAGAATAAGGGAATTAAAGACGCACGTTAAATGGAGAGTGGACAGGAGAGCAGACATACATCACTCTATAGGGATTGAAAGTATCCGATCCCAACATTACCATCTCCTTTTCTCTAGACACAACGAGATTACTTTTTGTTTTTTTGTGGTCGATTGGCAAAAGACCTAATCTAGCTTACATGGTTGTTTTCGCCGAGAGCGGCATTTTACTGGTAGACCAGGGAGCAACAGCCCAAATATTACGGTAAGCGGAGAGAAATGCCATCCCCTATTTCCACACAAACACCGCCCGTGGACCATGCCCGCTGCACTCCTTTCACAGATTCACAGACCAAAGGCTGTTTTGTGGACACGGCTCCTCTCATTTGGTACTTGGCGGTGTCCACGCCGTGCTTGGTATATCGATCGTCATTTCGTCCCCATGCATGGGTCCTAGAAATTGAAGCGCCACAAGTAGCTTCCTCTAATTTCCTCAAAATCTTGCTTCTTTTTCAGCCCACGATGAAACGGGGCGGTTAGTTGGCAGAAAATATGGACAGCAAGTGAACTACATATTTGACTTGGAAACTGTAGTACTGTAGTGCTGTCAACTGTCAACCGTTGGGCAAGCAGTGGACACGTCTTCCTCTACGCTGCTGTTTGATACCATGAGGTGGCCAAGTATGACAATGGAGGTTGTAGTGAAACGTTTCTAGGATAGTCATGTGACTAGTGCTTCTTAGGTAAGACCAACCTGAGTCTTGGGTTCACCCACAGCCAAGGACCGGCAGTAGATACTTACTCCATGTGTACGAGTGTGTCTTGGTGGGCTCGGTGGGACGGAAACGGGGGTGCGAGGGAGAGAAACATGGCAAAGCGGCAAAGGGCTCGGCGAAGGGACAAGTCCGTCGTTCTTTCCTTTCTAACCGCCTCACGCTTCCACGTGCACTGAGCATACAGGAGGAAAAGTGGTGGCGCTTATTCTACAGTGCAATACGTACTATAGTAATATTACATTGTAATGAACGGGCAATAGCAGTAACCAGCATTACATCGATCGATCCTTGACTTTCAGAGATTCGTCATCACGTGCGATGGTCACTCGTAACTGTACGAGTAAAGCGGTTTGTTCTCGACCAAGTACGGCTGCAGCACACAGAATACCTTCCAGCCTCTATTTCCGGCTCCTCGAATCCTTCTTCGCCATGGTCTGGCCACTCTCTACTCCGTATATTGTGTATGATGAGCATGAAAGACTTGCAGCCAATCACGTACCTCGTTGACCTGTCATGGAGAATCGACAGCAGGCATGGGCTAAATGTTTGGGCGGCTAAGCGCCAACCATTGGCCGCTCTAACATCCCCTTAAGCCCCATACAGATGGCCGGCGCGTATGTCGACCTCACCTCCTACAATCAGCGTCAAACACACGGCCTGACGGATGGCCTTTTGGCCACTGAGTACGCGGCGATTGTCGCTGTGTGCTATGGATAGAATAAGTATGGATCAGGTGGGACAAGTCGCTCCTTTCCTTCTTTCGTGCATAGCTAGAGCGTAGACGCGTCCAAGGGATTTCAAAACCGTGACTCCGAACGCCATCGATTGCTCTTTCATCTCTCCTCTTAAAACGTCATTCTAGCCTTTGTTGCGTGGCCTTGTTACGCGTGTTCTCTTTCTTTCCTTTCCTTGTTTCTGTCCCTGTATTGCCTCCTTTCGCTTGATCATGGCAAGCCTCAACAAACAATAGCCTGCGACAATAGGAACTCTCCCCCAATACCTTTCGTTTATTCAATAGCTTTGTTCTCTGGCACGCCTCCCATCTGACTGGAGACTCCGCTCTTTACCTCGATATATTCTCGATACTTTCAATCTTCGTTTCAGTCAGACTTAGACAGTCAATTAAAGCATCACTCACATCGATTCACATACATTCACTGCAATAACAACAAACACCACCAACACAATATATTTCCCTTACTCCACCGAAGCCTTGCCTTTCTCCGATAATAGCTTCCATAGCTACTCAACCCGTTATTCGAACGATCATATACTTGGACACCAAGGCCAATATGTCAAACACTGCCCGATTACAAGTGGCTCCCGCTCAGCCAAAGCATGGCGCCAACTCACATGGCGACAGCCAAAGCAACCCATTTGATACTCCGTTTGATGAGCTGGATTGGGATGAAGAATCTCTTGATAAGAACGACCGTGATGCGAATTTCCCAGACGACAAATCAGATTTATCTCGCATGACACAATGGCCGACATTTTCTAACTTACCCGCACCGCCGATGCCCCAGAAGCCCCAGATGAAGACCCGAAAGTCAGTAAGGCGGTCTTCAGTAATCAAGCCGACGAGAGAAAAGTCAAAGCAGCGTCAAAAGAAACAGAACGAGAGGGCCGGCATCAAGCTCAACACGAATGTCGCACGCCATCGAGCCCTCACTCCAGCAGTCCCACAACCAAAGACAAATGCGGCTGGTCCGTTGCCTGCGGCGGACGCTGGTCGGTTTGTGGATCTGGCTGCTCTTCAATCTCTTGAGAGTCGAGCGGCTCCTCCAAACAATGGGGGATTTTGGAAGAATCTCCTTGGCAATGCACCAAATCCCCCAGCAGCGGTGCAACAAACCCAAGACAAGCAGGGCGATTCTAACGAGAGCGCCGCAGCAAGGGCAGATCCGATTCCTGGATTTGCCAACCGCAGAGAAAAGGATTTAAAGCCTCCTTCTCTGACTATGGAAGGGGACCTATCCCCAAGTGACAGGCCCATATTTATTGGAATATCGATACCGTCAGCCAGACTGCAACAACATATCACAAGCCCACAGACTGCTGGCTCAGATACTTCGAATATTCTAAATTGCTACGAGTCACAAACCCCCAGGGAAAATGCCCCGGAAACACCAGTCATCGTTATCACACCAGCCGAGGTGTCATATTGGTCACCAATCAGTGCAAACGCAGTGACGCCGCAGTCAAGGAGAGTTGCATCAATTGTGTACTCACGACCCACCAGTTATTCTCATACCACAAACCAGCAAGAAGACATCCCCCCCATGCCTCAAATATCGCAATCTATTCTAAATGGCCGGAAAGCTGGAAGGGAATCAGTCGGTACTATTTTCGCTGAAGACGATGATGATGACGAGGTTCTTTCTGCTCGGCCCAAAAAGCTAAGAATAGGGACGGGTGCTATTTTGGAAGAGGACGAGCAACAGATCTTGACAAGGAAAAATCGGTCCGCATCTGATGGTAGTGAGAAGAGACCCAAGAGCATGCTTTCACCGAATGATCGTCGGACGTCGACTGGTTGGTGGAATACCATTCTCTCGCCGTTTCTGGCTCGATCCAACACGGTAAACTTCCCACAGACTTCAATACAAGGAGAAAGCTCTCCAGTTCCGGATATCGCGACACCTGACACCAAAAGTGGCCACGGCGAGTTCCGCTTTTGGGAGAAAGCTCTTTCACCAAAATCACCTTTGTCTTCGACGACCATCGCGTCCGATGACTGGTGGGACAATCGAAATACTATTGATGGAACCCCCAAGTGGGATGGAACAGACTCAAAGTTCAAGGATGGGATTTACACCTACAAAGCAGAAGAATCATGCGGGACACTTCCATTGACCCTCTCACGCAGCACTCGGGCCGCAGCAACTGCGAATCGCCCACAGCAAAATCTGGATGTGGACCCTAACAATGGAACGCGTGAGCTCCAAAGAGATCAGTCTTTGGCAGTGCGGTCAGACCGAAGCTCGATTCTCAGTCCTGCTGATAGAGAAGCTCCATTTATGCTTGATGATCCATCAGTAACGTCCGTGGATCGTTCGATTGCGTCTACAAGCACTGGCAACCAGCAAACTCCTCCCCAAAGCTCAAACACCGCACCGTCAGCCATGAACAGCACAACCGTAGTGACCCACATGCCATCAGAGAACGCGCCAAAGGTCGTCACTCCTGCTGCTCCTCCGCCATACTCTCCACCAAGGCCGGGGTTTCCTAAATATGCAGCTGTCTACCCGCCTGGCCATAGCTCCTCTGCCCGGCAACCTCAGTCTCCCGGACCACTCTCCCCTGGCCTGCAACAAGCAATGTCATCAACCGGCGCTATTGCACTGACGGATGTCCCATTGACCCCAGCTACACGAAGGGTTATCAACCTAAATTCGGGTTATCCGACTTTGCCACCGCCGACAGTTAACCGAATGGTGAATCCGGTGGATCTTGAGATTGCCTCAGAAAAGGCACGTAAAATTGATGCGAAACGGAGGAGGCACGAGAAAGAAGAAGTCGTAGCCCACAAAGCAGGTGGACTCTGGCGTGGACGAGGATGCATTTCCAACAGAGGCTGCTATGGAAGAACCGGTCCAGAGGGTCGAAAGCGAAGGAGATGCTGGCTTGGTGTACTTTGTGCGCTGATTGGATTGACGATATTAATCGTCACTCTTGCGACTCAGCTTCACAGATCCACTCCAAATATTGAGGTTCCGTCGCAGTGGGTTAACCTAACAGTTTTCCCTCCAATATACACCGGAGTTTCAATGGTCTCATCTACAGCAAACAATGTGGCCAACACAGGCTGCGTATACCCGAAGACTGTCTGGAGTTGTGCTCTGCCGAAAGAACTTCAAGCGTCGGTCGCCCCGAACAAGCCAGAGCAGCCAAAACTGAAGCTCCTTATCCAGTGGGATAATAGCAGTGCTGCAAACGCGACCTGGGGCGGCCCAACTGGGCCACCAAGTCGAAGGTCTGCTGGCAACGCAGTCAATGCCAGCCAGTTCTTGAAGCGTCTGGCGCTGAAGACTAGACAAGCAGTCACGTTCTCGCCCTCACCTGCAGCACCTACCATTGCAGAGCAGTTTTTTTTGGGAAATACCACCGATGGCATTGTATCCGACAACAAATCCGGAGAACGAACACCATTCTACATCACCTTCCTCAATCCCCAGAACACATCCAAAGCTTCGACCAAACTATCAACAAGACAGGAAAAACAAAATTCGACCAGCCAATTCCCCGACTTCGGCAAATCGATCCCTGCCCCAGAGTTAAACGCCGATGGCACCGCCGCTCCCGCAAACCTCCTTCCAACACCCGAGCAGCAACCTCTCCGTCTATTCGACCGTGGGATGCCCACCGAACACTACGGGTTCTACACCTACTTCAATCGCTCCATCTTCCTCAAGTCAACTGCCTTACTCAATGAAACGAACCTGGGCGATGGTGAGGTGCCAGCTGATCTCAACGGCGGCTGCGCAGAATCCGAGGCGCGCTTCCGATGCACCTGGTCACAGACCCGATTTCTGGTGCAGATGTGGACACGGAAGGATGCCAATAGCGCTGTGCTGCTCAACTCAACGACTGCATCCAGCAGCAGCGAGTCGACCGTCACCACCACGATTCTAGGGCAGGATAACTCGGAGTTCCCCTACCCAATTACCATCACGACTGATCGGCACGGTGGCGATCCGACGAAGAAGGGGTTGTACAGTTATGAGATTGATAAGAGGGAAAAGGTGGTGGCGGGGAGTGGGAAGGTTAGGCCGGAGTTTAGGGCTTTTGGGGGGACGTTGGTGAACCAGGCACCGAATGCGTTTGATACTAGTAGTAATGCGGCGCTTGGAGGGTTTGATGGAGGGGACTCGGGGTGTAGTTGTACGTGGGCAAATTGGCATCCGGCTACTTGAGGGGGTTGGGAAATATGGGGAAATATTGGGAAATATTGGGAAATGGGAAACGGGAGAATCGGCGATGGGAAGGGGCGTTATATTGGTGCATTACTTGGGCCATAGCATATTAGATGGTTAGATGTCTTTGTACGAAAACAAATCACATGATGTTTGAATATACCATGAATGAAATTGGTCTCTGAAACATTGTCATTGTCCTGAGATTTCGTTTTCATAAAGTTCCTCCACAATTTTGTTACCCGTATTCAACCCAGACAATCTAGTATGTCGGTATGTTGTCGATCAGCACACAAGCCGCCCCGGCCAGTCTGGAAACGCCAACACCTCCCATGCCATGCATTCATTACCTACCCCTAAGAAAACTCCAGCATTAATCCGCACCCCCATCGCTCGCACCGCCTCCCCAACCATCTAACCCCCTCCTTTCACCCTCATGTCCCCTCTCCGCACACCCAAAGACAGACGACAGACAGAGCATCTACCCATCGTACCCTCTGTGCTTATTAATCTCATTCAACAACTCCTGCAAATCATCATCGCTAATCTTGTCCGCCAAGCTGGGCACCAGCGTCTTCGCCTCCTCAGCCAGCTCGCAGCACAGACTGCCCAGCTGGGCGCGCTCGAACTTGGCGAGCTCGGGGTGGGCGGAGAGGAGGCGCTCGACGGCTTCGACGTTCTCTTTGCGCTTGAAGCGGGCGAAGTGGTCGAGGTATTCGAGGGTCTTGTTGAGCATCCTGTGAAGCATACGTATTAGCCCTTGTTCCCCACTCTTCCCCCTCCTTCCCCCTCCTTCCCCCTCCCTGTGTTTTTCGGGGAGGAGCGGGGAGTGTGGGTAAGGAATGACAGGGGAGACGCACTCGCTATCATTGCCACGCTTGGAATCCTTATCCATCTTGCGCTTCGCGACGAGGGCATTGATGACCAGCGCCGCTTCCGAGTGCGTCAGCGCGTCCACGTCCTGGAACTCGCCGAGCTTGAGCTCCGCGCCGGCTTCTTCGTCGCCCTGGGGGGGTGCGCGCTTGCGCATCGTTTGCGCGGCGTTGGTGGACATGGTGGGCGGGGTGGAGGGGTTGGTTTGGTCGGGGTGAATTGAGGGTTGTGTTGGGGTCCAGGTGAATAGTTTTTCCGTGGGTGGTTTGTTGTAGTTGCTAAGAGGGAGGAAGAGGCGTGAGGTGAAGTGGAAGTGGTGGGGAGGTGGGAGGCGTGTGGGAGAAGCAAGCGGGCGGTTGTTTCTTTATCTCGTCGTAGTGAGGCTGGGAGATTTAATCCCTGCAGACGGGATCCGAAATCTGGGGTAGACGCGGCGGTAGGTGGTCCCTCTATCGCCAAACGACGAGTAGCTCCCACGCCATGCGCCGATTGACCAGGAGCACTCTATGAATGCACGAAACTAACGACATTCTAATGATCGGATATTATATTTGTTGGAAGAGCTCGTAATAGCTATTGCGGGAGTTTAATCGTACGTTGAGAGCGTGAGCGGGCCAGAGGAGTCGGTCAAGCCGCTGCTATGTAGGACCCCCCCACGCACCTCAGACAGCAGGATATCGTGGAAGTGCAATGCTTACGAGTGGGATAGGGTCGTCTTTGCGCTTTTTATTGTCAATAAGGCTGGTAGTCTGATCTACCAGCGCGATTTCGCGGAGGGGCTGTCGAAGCTCAGCACGAACGAATACATTATCCTCGCCGGCACATTTCACAGGTAGGTCTTGTCTTCCTTCCCCCAACGATGTCGCTATCTCCCAATTCATGGTATATCTACAGTATATATTTCAGTAAACTAATACCCACGCAGTGTCCACGCCCTCACCACCCGCCTACACCCCCTACAACACAACGCCCCCCGCGGCTCATTACTCGACCGACCAGAACCGCCCTCGGGCATCGAAGTCCTGGAAACGGAGAACTTCCGGCTACAGTGCTTTGAAACGCTGACGGGAACCAAGTTCCTTATATTCACGGAGCCGACACAGCAGAATGTGGATTCGATCCTGAAAAAGATCTATGAGTTGTACGCGGACTACGTGATGAAGAACCCGTTTTACCAGGTCGATAATCCGGTTAGGTGCGAGGTGTTTGATCGGAAGCTGGTGGGGTATGTGAGGCCGTTGAATCATAAGTAGGGGAATGGTGGAGTAGGAAAAGGAGTGATGGTTGTTGGGGATTCTTGGCGTTGAGGCTGGATCATAAGGGATTACAAAGTAGAACGAGGATACTATTATAGACTATACGGTAAAGGTGGAATAGCAAAACGATTGGGAACTGCAAGGGATCAATCCACAGAGGTGATCAGAGCGCCTAGCCATCCTCCATTCATATGATATCAGTTCTAAAGTACATGCCGAACGCCACCTGCAATGCCCATAGAAATACCGTCTACTCTATGTAGTATCCATCTTATCCGAGTCATCCTTCTTATCGTCCTTCTTATCCCCCGATCCGGATGCCTCGCCGTTATTATCCAGCAAAGGCTTCGACTCCTCATTCTCTTCTGATATCCCGGGCATAGCCTCGTTCTTTTGCGCCTCCGCCTCCCTCTGGCGCTTTTGCCTCGCCTCATCCTCCTCCATACTCATGCGCAGCGCGAGCGCAAGCTCGGGGTCTGCAGATGGGTCGAAGCCGAATTCGAAACCCCCGGCGCCAGCTCCGCCTTCGCCGCCACCCGCTCCACCACCGCCCGATCCGTCACCGTTGAGAATGGGCGAGGAGATGAGCTGGTCGCTCAGCAGACCTGGTCCGGGTGGGATGATGGTCAAGTGGGATCCCTCGCCACTCTTGACGTTCTCGTTGAAGGCTGTGAGCTTCTTGGTCACGTCATCATCGATGTCACCGAATGCAATGAAGTCGATCGATACGGCGTGCTTCTTCATCTTCTTGGCCAGCTTGACGAGGCTCTTCTCATCTTCTGCAATCGGGGAGCAGGTGAATACGATTATGCGCATGCGCTGTGTGTTGTTCTGGCGATGCTTGAGTGCAAGCTAGGACAGGTTAGATCGGAACGCGGATAGATGCGAGAGGGGCGAAACTTACACCTGCTATTTGAAGGCCAGTTGCCAAGTGTGATGTCCCAGAGATCTTGCTCTTTGTCCTGTG
The DNA here is from genome assembly GCA_001662645.1 of Pseudogymnoascus sp. 03VT05. Lineage (NCBI taxonomy): Eukaryota > Fungi > Ascomycota > Leotiomycetes > Thelebolales > Thelebolaceae > Pseudogymnoascus > Pseudogymnoascus sp. 03VT05. The sequence continues at coordinate 96,019 of KV459449.1, forward strand.
AAGTCCTTCCAAGATCTTTCCGTGGTCTGTCGTCAAAGTCACCAGGACCTCTGGGCCCTTGCCACCCATGCTCATCAGGCCAACTGACGACTCCGGGTTGCCTTGTGTGACAGCTGAGAAGACCATAGAGACGGCATCGGCTTGTGCTTCGAATCGTGTGGGCGTATAATCTCCGTTTCGACTGCTCTCACTGTTGTCCACCACCACCATCACTGCTTCGAGAACCATTCTGGCGGTTTGTTCCAGGCGAAAGTGAGATGAGCTGTATCAGGTATTTGACAAGTAGAATCTTAATGCAATATCGCTTGTTGATATTATCTTGCGGTTGTGTTATTGGAGAGAGCTTGGGTTGTTGGGGTTGTGAATAGAGCTGTCTGATATTGCGGCTCCAGGCAAGGTGGACCACCCTTGTAGCTGACGAACTCGCTTGTGCCTTCCATCCCCCGTCACGATTACAAGCTCCGGGGTTTGTTTACCTCGCGAATCTCCTACACTTCTGCATCAGGACCCCAATAACCCACCAATCCACAATTGTTTACAGAAGCTCAGTCGATTCACGCGCCTTATTTCTCGGATATTTTGCTCGCCGGGTTTAATTTAAATCAACTACACACCAAAAGATGGCACCTACGCGCCAGCGAAAGCACGGGAAGTCAACAGAGTCGGAGTCTTCGGTCGATGCAATGGATTTCCCAGCGCCTCCCCAGACCATACCAACAAAGTCAAGCACACCAACAAGGACGCCGATAAGACGGAGCCCTACTAAGAAGGCCCCAAGAGGGCTTACTGCAAACCAGAAGCAAGCGCTGCTTGATAATCTTCAACTCGAGAGTAAGTTTCAAAACACGGATGATGAGATGAGCGCCGTTGGCTCCTGGACTTTACTGACGAATACCCATAGTCACTGAGCGCGCCAGAAAGCTTAGGGCTCAGTACATGCTTCAAGCGCAAGGCCTTCGCACGAGAATTGAGATCAGAGTCAACCGCATTCCCACGGGACTCCGCAAGGCGAAAATGGGCGACCTCCTTGTCAAATACAACGAGGCGAAGAGCAATGCTATCTTACCAGGTATGACTGCGCGAGGTGCCAACATGGGGTCGCCATCCAGAAATCTCCTCCAAGAGAACCAGAGAAATGCTCGCAACAGCCCCTCACCCATGCGCCAACTGAAACGCCACAGGTAAACATGCTCTACCCTGGGTATTTAAGAAACCACTAACAATCTCCAGCGGCGACATGATAGACAAAGAAAACGAAGACCTCTCCAACCCCAAGAAGCGTACCAAGGCCGCACCAGCACCCCGCGTCGCTTCTCGCACCAAACAAGCCGACCAAGTCCTCTCTCCCCGTTCTGCTAACTCCCGCAACGCGCCACAGCCACGATCCCCCATCCGTCCCCCAACCAGCCTAGCGCGTCCAGCATCACCAGTCAAACTGCTGCCTCCCGGTGGAGGAGCAAGCCACCTCACAAACATGGTTGAGAAGGCGAAATCGAGCCGTGCGGCGGCAACCGGAGCTTTGAAGACCGGAACATCCGCTGTAGGCAGGCCGAAGAAGCCGGTAGCTGCTGCGGCGACAGCGCCGAGAGCGCGTCGAGGTAGACCGAGCAATAGCAGTGAATCGAGCGATGCGAGTGCGAGGACTACGATTGTCAACCGGGCCCCTGCGACGAAGAAGGAGCCGGCTAAGAGGACGGTTATGGGGGCTCTGAAAAGTATGGGTGCGAAGAAGGCGGCTGCTGGGCCTGCTGCGTCGAGACCGGCGCCAGCTGGGAGGGTCCTGAGGAATAGAGGCGCTGCGTAAGGGTGTTGGGGTTATGCAGCCTCTGGGATTGGTGGAGAAGCAATTCATAGGCGGAATATGACGAGTATCGATTGGTTGGTGTTGTTTTGTACAAAACAACACCAACTAATCTATACTCGCCATTTGCGGTCTATCGACACTTATTGGAGGCATAGAGCCAAAGTCGCCACGATGGTATTGATTCTCCACCTCCTTGAGGTGGATTGTAGTCTACCATCGACGGCGTCTCGAGATGGACATGGCATTGATTCTCCACATTCGTGGGTTGCAGTCTGTCTTCCGCTGATTCTCGCACTAGGTGTGCAAACAGTGACTGTCGAAGGCTTGGCAATTGGATGCGTAAGAGGAGTGGATGTGGATGAAAAGGGATATATTGGATATTGGATAAGGGACTATACGACTTTGTGTTTTTTTGACTGGGTTAGCGGCAGGCGTTTGGGACATGGAGTTAATGATCAAGGGCATTATGGCCAGAATTCAACGGATGTGAAAGATAGCAGGCTCAACAAAAATAAATTTGTTCTTGCCTCTCTAAAAATTTATCCGTCACTGCACACTCTACTAACTCCAAATTAAAGGCGGGGAGGGGAGGAGTAGAAGAATGACGGTGAGGGAGCATGGGGTAAGGATAGATGGGACAGAGGGAATAGAAATGGCTGGGAGGAGCAGAATGACAGTATGAGAGGGTAACCGGGAAAGGAGAGAGAGGACGGAGTAAATCAAGAAGGCATGGTTCTTGGGACCTACAATACATCTAGACCCATTTAGTACATATCTTTCACCGCATCGCAGCCCGTGTAAACCTGAAAGCTTAGATCCTATACCCAATCCAAAATTCCATTCGCTCCCTCTTCTATCTCCCCCCTCCCCACCCCCAGGATCACCTCCCCCCACCTACGGCCCGGGCGCCGCGCCCGCCCCCTTCTTCTTCTTATCCTCGACCAACTCAATATTATCCCCCGGCACCAAATCCCCATACTTCTCCAACAAAAAGTCCTCGATCTCCGTACTCACATCACCCTGCACCACAATCTCCTCCCCCCCACTCGCCGTCTTCGTAACACTACTCCCCGTCGCGAACTTCTTCCCAAAATCCTTGCTCACCTTCTTCAGCTCCAGCCCGAAGGCTTCGAGACCTGACACGGCTGTCACGTATTTGCGCTTGTTGCGCTCGACGCGCTTGATTATGATGCGCGAGGCGGCGAGGGCGGAGGCGTGCTTTTGTTCCGCTTGGGCTGCTTTGGCGGCTTTTTTGGCGGAGTCTTTGGTGGCGCGCTTGAGGGCGTCGATGGAGAGGGTGGAGGTTGCGGCTTCGAGGGCGTCTGGGGGGGTGGGTGTTAGCTTGCGGACTTGGATAGGGTAGAGAAAGTAGGTTGAGAGCTGAAGGCTGGGGGGTATGTGGAGAATGTGGGGAGAGATGGAGGCAGGGAATGGATGAGGGGGAAGGGGGGACGTACCGGCGGAGTAAATCCTTTCGGACATGTCGGGATGGTTGTCCTCAAGCCATTCCTGGCATTTCTTCGTCGTGCCGCCGAACTCGCAGTACTATTCCACCACACTTGTCAGCATATCCTGCACGCCTCTGCTTCCGTTATCTCGAAATTCTCCCGTGTCCCAGTATCAACAGCCTTGTCTCCGTGTCGGCGGTCGATGCTGGAAGGGGAAGGGGTGTTGCTAGGGTATATCCATACCTCAGGTGGCAGAGTGCACACTATCCATACGTCAGTTTACGTACACCCGACAAGGAAAAGAAGGAAGGGACATACCGCCACAATACACAATATGTCTAGCCTGTGGCTCAAGCGGTGCCGTTTCCGTATCTGCCATCGCGGATTGCTGTGATGGCTCTTTGTGGTGGTGGTGGAAGGATGTGGTTGTTGTTGTTTTCGCTATGGAGGGGTTGTGGATGGAGGGGTAGTTGTGCTCGTGTGGCGCTTGGAAGCCAGTTAGAAGGGTGCTGGTGCTTTTGGTGGGGCGAGGGGGGGCGGGAGGGCGGTAAACTGCCGCACTAGGAGGTTGTGGAGGCGAGGTTATTTTCTTGTTTGTTATCACCCCCTTGCTGGGGTTTAGATTGCGAGGAAGAGAGGCTGGTCATCGGTTTGGCGGTTTGAGAAGTGATGTTCAGTTGTAATATACTAGTATATTGGGATATCCCAGCGAAACATGTAGTGGAATCCTTCCTGGCAAACGAACCCTGCGATATCATGACTTATTGGTGGGATTTTTAGACTCTCCTTGTCAGCTTACAAGCAGTGATGTCTGAGAGTTGGTATTTATGACAAAAAATCCTGGCGATTGCTATCTTTTATGGTTATAGTGCTTAATGGTATTTAGGCATAAACAACTATGCTAGAACGGAGTAAGCTTAATCTCCCTTGGCCGCTGGGAGTCGGCACGGTGTGAGTGGGAGCCTCCTTGGCCCGTAGGGAATCGTAAGGAAGCTGAAGCTGGAAAGCAAGCAAGCAAGTTCTGAACCTCCGTCGGTGTTCGTAGATAGGTAATTATCAAGGCCTATCTCCAAAAGTCTATAAAATCCCGCTCTCGCCTCCCCCATTTTCCAATATCCAACCTCCACATCCACTCAATAACTCACCACTACTACCCCACACTTCAATCCCCAATAGCAAACATGCAGTTCACCACCATTCTCCTCGGCCTCTCCGCCGTCCTCACCACCGTCCTCGCCTCCCCCGTCGACACCTCCGCCTCCTCTCCCCTCGTCGAGCGCGCCTGCGCCTACGACGACTGCGCTGCGTGCGAGGACTACTGTTGGAACGGTGAGTCCACCCCCCTCCTTATCATTCCGTGGATCAGAATCCTGATATTAAATAGATATCCCATGCCCTCCTGACCACAACTGCGGGATCAGCCAGGCGACTTGCTTCATTCTCTGCATTGAGACTGGATGCTGCGATGCTTAGAAAGGGGATGTGAAGCTGGGGTAGGGTGAAAGGGGACGAGCAGGTGGCGAAGTAAATGGGAGGCCAGGGCCGTTGGTTATGTAGCTGCAGCTATATGAAAACTTGTGTTACTCCTCTTGAAGATGCGGTTTGTAGCTTGCTCTCGAACGTGAACGATTCCCTCGCGGATGTGACCACCGCGCACTCGAGAGCTCATGAACAACACACACACTCCCCTATCAAATGGCACGGCCGCCTGCAAGAGGAGATATTTCCATACACCTAATCTACAACTCTGCCATCTGCTCCAGCTAGTAAGCTTATTACGTCCCCCCCCATCCCCGCCCCGCTTTCCCCACAGCAAATAAGCCATCAAAAATCCCCATAAATCCCTCCCCCCCTGCATATCCCAGCTATCCCAGTAAATATACCATGCTCAGCTGCATCCCGTTTCCCATATCCCATTTTACCCACCCAGTGTGGAGAAATCCCTTCCCAATCCTTCCGTTTCGTAGTAATACACACACCCCAGCCAGCCGTTCCAGCCGACCCAATAAACGCCGTAAGACCGCGCACACCCGGTCATCTTATCAGGGAACCAAGAGGGAATCCGGTATGTCCGAGACCCTGCTTGTCTACATCCCTATCTCATCCTATCCCATTCCATCTATCCAGCGTCTCTTCAATATAAATCCCCGCTCCTCAGCTGGGAACTTGCAAAGTATGAACGGTGAAGATAAGCCCCTTACCCTCTACCGGGGGTATGCGCGCCCATGAACACGCCGTCGCCGAAGCCCGTCCCGGACGCGGGATCCATCTGCATCTCCGGTGCATTGGCATCATACACGCCCGGAAAGTATGTTAAGTTCGGGTCCACAGCGCTGCCCATCTGAACATACTGATCCCAAGCGGCCTAAAACACTACCGTTAGCAAACCACCACTGATAAAAAAACAGTCAGTACTGCGGATTCAAGACTCACCCAGTCCAAATTATCAGGCAAATCAGTCAAACTCGCCCCCCCACCAACCCCCCAATACTGCCCCAACTCACCCCCCGCCACCCCCTCCATAGGCCCTCCATACCCCTCTCCCCACTTCCCCGGACTAGGCGCCACGAACGCCGGCGGCGCCGCAACCCCGCCACTCGACAGCATCCCCAGCGTCATCGCCGCCGAATGCTCTGGATGCATCTCCTCATCGACCTCCTGATTCACCTCATTCTGCTGCGCCTTGAGCTTATCAACCATAATCCGAAGTACCTTGGCGCCTTTATACGCGTCCATGCTGGCCGCCTGGTCGCCCTCCCAGATCGCCAGTGCGGTTTCGAGGGATGCTAACATGTCGGCGCGCTGCTCGGCGGTCCAGAACGTGTGGGACCCGCCACCGCGATCGTGGTTGAGGTCGAGAGAAACGATCATGGCGCCCAGGAGGAAATCGTGCTTTTGGAGGGCGGTGAGACGCCACATTACTTCGCTGATCCGGCCGCCTGGTTGGGCTTCACGGTGCAACGTAGCTTGAATGCGGAGGAGTGCCATAGCGGCATCGACGGATGCGCGGCGCGAGTACGTGTACCGCGGGTTCGTGCGAGCGCGCGCGATGAAGCGGCGATGGAGGACACAGATAGTCTTTTGGTGCAGGACTTCGATGTAGAAGCGCTGGAGGATGAGCGATGAGGGGTCCAGAGCAGAGTCTTCGAGGGGTCGGAAGCGGAGATGTGGTTCCATGGTCATGCGCGCGGAGCGGATGCGGGCGTCCCACTTCATGATAGTGTCGTAGGAGGCTTGGGGGCCGGAGATGGATTGTGTTTCTTCGATTATGGCTCCTAGCATGAGGACGAGGCGACCTTTGGCGAGTATGGAGGACATGGGTGTTGCTTCGGTGGGGGGGCGGGCGGGAGGGATGGAGGTGGAAGAGGTGCTGAATTCGTCGTCGAAGATGTTGCGCGGGAGTTGGGTGTCGCAGTCGCAGGACTTGATGATGTTGGGGAGGGTGAGTTGCGCGGAGAAGATGATGTCTATTTGGCGGACTATGAGCCACACGCGGCGCCGCATCTCGGCTTCGTAGGGGGAGACGCTGGTGAATTGTGAGGCGTCGCGGTGGTAACCCACTGAGAGAGTTGTTAGTTTATTTTTTCTGCAGGGAGAGGGTGAGGGAGGGGTACTTCTCATCGCAACCTGGACGACTGTGCCCACAACGAGATACAGCCCGAAATCGACATCAAGTCTACTACTATACTCCGCATGTACATATAGAACAAGCGTCTCGACCGTATACACATTCGGCCTTGTATAATCACACGTCGCCAGCGACTGAACCGTCCTTCCCCGATACTCCGCAGCCAGCTCATTCGTTCGCCCCTTCCACTCCGGCGGCTCATCCCCAACCTTACTATAACTCAGCATCGCCAGCGTCAGCGTTGCATAGAGCAGCCCAATCCATGCCAAGCTCTGACTCCCCGGGTCCGCAAAAAACGCCTCGAGCCGCTCATGGAACGTCTTGTGGTGCAGCATTTGCACGAACGGATCGAGCGAGTTGAAGAAGCGCGCAATGAGCTTCTCAATCTTCGCGCGAGGCGGCAGGCCTGCGCGCAGCTCTGCCTCCGTCGCGGGTGCCAGCCCTTGGAATATGAAATCCGGGATCCAGCGTGCGGCGCTCGTTTCATTAACTTTTTTGTACTGGTTATCGAGCTCGCGTTTGTGATTATGGAAGTAATTGCGAACTTCCGCGATCTGGTCATCGTCAGCTCTATTTCATTTTGCCGTAACCAGCGCACCTTGTCGCAGAGCCAAAGCGCAGATAATGGGGGTCGGGTTGACCGTAACCAGCGCTCCTTGACGCTGAGAAAAGCGCTGATAATAGGAGGAAAAGAGAACTCACATCAGATAGCACAAGGTGCCAATGCGAATCTCCAATATACATCGTCTTCTCCGTCTCCGCATCAACCTTCAACACCCCAAACGAATTCGCCACTGCATCCACATCGCTCTCCCCCCCTTCCTCTCCGTCCCCATCCTCCTCCTCCTCCTTAATCTTCTCCATCTCCCCATCATCCACCGCTGTACTCGTGCTCGTACTCCCGCTCCTCTCGCTCGCTACCGCCGCCACCGCTGCCGTCGGCCCTGGTGCAGTCGAGCCGTTCGTCATTAGCGAGAGAACGAGCCCTTCGAGGCGGTCGATGCGATTCTGCATGTCGTCGGGTGAGGAGCCTGTGGGGGCAGCTTTGCGACGCGGGCCTGGGGCCGCGTAGGCGCAACCGGCAGCGTCGCCGCGGCGGATGCAGTTCTCACAGGGGATGGAGCGGTTGCATTTGAGTCTGTTGGTTGGCGGATTAGTTTCTGTCCAAAATACCGCGCGGGATAGGGTGAGGGTAGAATGGGAATGAGGGGTCAAAGAGAGACCTGAGATAGCGGGGAGGCAAAAACTCACTTCTTATGCCTACACGGCGCACATGACAACGGGACTCTATTCCTCTTCCTTACCACGCGATACTGATTATCCGGAGAATTCCCCGTGGACGACCCCGTCGAAGGGGGCGTCGGCGACATGTTCTGTTTTGTGTAGTGACTTTCACGGTCTGGTCGTATGTAGATATGCGCGGATGCTGTATCTACGACGCACAGTGATGAGGCCTATAGTCGGTGTACAACGAATGCGCTTTCTCGATCGTATAAATCGCGCGACAAACGTTGCAGCTGTGGGCAGTGCGGGCGCAAGGCAGATGCGCTACGTTTCCTCTCCACTCTCTTATCGTGCGTCGCAGGGTCTAAAACGTATGCGCCCGTCCCTTTCGATGCTGTACTGCCTGAGCCTATAACCTCGTAAACGTCGTAAATAGGATCTCAGATGCGAATATCGAGAATCGTAAGAGTAGTAAGAGAAAGAAAGATCGAAATCCCTACTCTTCCTCCAACAACACAGCGGTCGTCAACGTTAGCTCAGCACCCACATACACACACACACCCACCACGACAACCCGTCAGATCGCTCAATCCCACACTCCAATCCCCACTTACTACCAACTGTTGCGCCAGGCCCCCAACTCCTTAGCGTCCCGTCCCTCCACCGTGGCTGCCTTTGTCAGCAGGATCCCCCATCAGAAATCCCCCATCAGAAATCCCCCCAATCCCCGCACGACAGCAGCTACCGGAGTAACTCAGACTCAGCCAATCCTATAGCGGGCAGGTGGTCGGTGGGCAAAGATTGCATGTGGTACGTGATGACGTCCCCTCTTATTTTTGCTGCAGGCGCCGGAAAAGTGGTTTATGTTTTAGTTTATTGTAGGAAGGAGGGGATGGAGGTGAGTCATTCTACGGTTTATTATCAACTACAAACTACAGTAACTAGTGATGGGCGAGTTAGGGGGAAGGAAATGGGGGATGGGGGATGGCAGGCTTAACGCCGGCCGTTATCGCCGGGTACGTGGTGGGTTGGAGAAACTGGTTGTGCTGATGGCGGGGGTGACGTGATCTATCTAGACTGACTGGAACGTAGTGGACGGGATTTATATAGGCGCCGAGAGAACTCTCGGAACTTATTGGGATATATAATGCACTGAGGCTCCTGTATTTGCAGCGAGATCTGTTTGAAGAAATTCTGAGGGGTACGGAGAGTTGTGAATTGCGATGGCATGTTTAAATGAGGAGGTGATAACTAAATCTACAAATTATAGTTTGAAATAGTTAAATAAAAGTGATAAAAATAAAAAACATCCCACTACAGCTACTTTATCACCTTTATAATAATGTTGAATACAATCACAATTTATAATTTCCAGTTAGTACAAAACATAATATTTTGCTTACAGCTCACTGCTACCCTATCCACACACAATTCCATCAACTATTTACAGTCACCAAATAACCCATTTCTTGCTGCTAGCAGCCGTTTTTTGAACGATCCCTCGAGACACGCGATTATGCCGAAAGCTTGCCCTGAACAAACTGGATCGCCTGGGCTCCGTATTCAGCGCCGTAGCCACTGTGAGTGGCATCGTTGCTGCCATTGCAGCAGTACGGGTCGGATGCATCGCAGTAAGACTGGATCTTGGAAGCACTTGGGCATGAGAAGCCCGAAGGACGGGCGTCAAACTAACGGATATCTTTTAGCTACTTCATCAACTGGATAGCAGGAGCATGATACTTACTCCACCAGCTGCGCACGTTCCGACATTGTAAGGAAGGCCAGCGACGTATTGTGGGTCGCCCATGAAGATGGCAGCCTTGATCTGAGTAACGGCTGATGCGCTGAACAACACCGCGGTATTGGTGTAGCCCTGGTTGGGGTCACCGCCGCCACAGAGCGCAGTATCGAAGATTTCACTTCCCTATAACCCGTAAGCAAGGACCGGAAAAGATTGAACATGGCCACATTTCGGGAAGCCATTGTCGGGTGCAGAGTCCAAAGTAGGGGCGCCATACCTGGGAATATCCAACCAGAACGAGATTAGTGTCAGGGCACTGGCTATTGAAGTTGTTGACCGCGGTTGCTACAGCAGCAAAACCAGCCTGGACGGACTGGGAGTAGCTGGCGCCTCCACACGAAGACTGGCCTCCGCAGGCGGGGTAGTTGATGGCCTCTGAAGTTGCGCCGGAATTGGCGCTCAGAATGCCATTGACGACGGTTGCCGAAGAGCCATATCCTGCACCGGCGGTTGTCTCACGAGCACCAAAGACATGGATGCCAGGGCAACTGCTCTGGCGCTTCATAGCAGGGCTAGCTAGCACGCTGCCTACGAGGGCGAGAGCAACTGTGGACTTGAGAAGCATCTTGGAGTTGGAGAATATATGGTTTGGAAATTGGGATTCGGTGTGAGTAGAATGGATTGGGAGCTCTTGGTGACGATATAAATTTTAAGAAGATATGATAGAGCTTTATATATAACAACGGGTAATAATTTCTCATTATTACAATGCTGTCAATCGGATCAATGGCACCTTTATCTTTAGGCTGAGTGTGGGGTAAGATATGTGGCCGATCACTGTTATACACGCTGATCTCTCTTATATGCGACACTGTTATACACGCTGATCACTGTTATATACGAAACGATCTTCACTAAGAACAAAACAGTACCGTTGAAAAAGCCTAAGAAGGAACCATGCCTAGGGTTAAACTTAGGGGTATAGTGTGGACTATATAATAGATTTTTTAGTACCAAGTCTATACATGAAACCGGTAGTTGGTTTCCACTCCTATTCTGCTCTGGATCACTTGAAACACCTCTTTGTAAGTACCCTGAACTGCCGGCACAAGACCAGAGCTTGGCGTTATATATGGAGGCGTATAACGACTAGGAATTAGAGCGCAGATTCATGTGTCTGCACGTCTACCAGACAAGCTTTCGACCTACAGAATAATCTAAGTGGCTTGAAGACGTGGCCTAGTGTCACGGGCATTACGTGGCAATATAAACCGGATCGGCTAGATATTAGGCTGTACCCCACACTGTAGATCTATATAGTAAGAGCGTTAACCTCCAGGGGAGAGTCAGCGTTCAGTCTTTGTAATTATAACTAATGGTTCTTTGTACAACTACTTACAATGTGACTGTATTCCCCCTATTCGCCAAGAACCCCTTTTATACCAAGCAAGGTACTAAGGGAACTGCCGGCGGCTGCGAAGAATCTACGTGGTCTATAACCCTATATATTGATGCAGGGTATAAACGAATCCTGATAAATGCACAAGTGCCGCTATGCCGAGACAATGCCGATCAGGGGACGAGAGTTTATTTAGGCGGCTCACGTCTAGTTCCGGACTCAAGGAGCGCCTCCTCCCTCATTCTGGCTAAATCGAAGGGTATGGATAATATAAGGCATTGACTAGCTGCAATCCTTTGTGGAAAAGGCCACGCGTGCAATATGAAAATAAATTATCTTCGTTTTCTATAGTGTACAAATCTGGGGATAAGGTACCCGCTGGTCCCTGCAAAAACTCCCCGCTGCTCCCAACTAACGCTCCTTGCAACGCCTCCTGAATCAGTCGATAGTTATATAAGCTATAATCTTTTAAAGTTTGGGATGCATCCTTCCTACCTCTCCCTACTTATATAGTGGTGTCGTGCCAAAGGGGACTGCGAGGAACTGTAGAGACTGTGACAGTTCCAACAGTTCTCACAGCTCCATCATGTGACCCCTGTAATCCGCACCTCGAATACCACAGCCTAGATTATTGTATTAAGAAGTGGCATGAGATATCCTATAACAGCATAGAATATCTCATTATATTTATATTATAGCATAGAAAATATAAAATACAAATAACTATACAAAGACAACAAAAGTGTTATCATTACGTGTGAATCTCAGTCTTCGGATAAAACAAGGAGTTTTGGGCTTAACTCCATGGACCTTCGTACACCAACATCCATCACCCTTCACCATGCATCTTTAATGCATCTTTAACAAGAATTGAGCCGCCTACGCAACTCAAACTCGCCATGGAGAAGAGCTTCCAATTCGTAGATAGCGCGAATATCGATAATATTACCAGGAAGTCGATTCGCAGCCATGTAATGAAAGGCAAGAACGCCCGGCGGACCGTTCACCGGAAGTCGCGGCTTAGTCTCACTAATTGGCTACCTCCTGTCGGTCACAGGGCCGCCCAGCGCACTCCCCAGGAATCACGCAAAGATGAAGATTCTGCTGGGATTTCCATGAAGGTCTCTAGGAACCTCGGAAGCGTATTTCTCACTTTCAGGTTCCCAATCGAGCTCACACCTCATTCAATCAAAGTTGTCAACCAATGTGAGCCTACGCGACCTAGGTAGAACTTCGAGATAACCACTAAGATGCAATCTCAGTCTTCCACCATATAATAGAGAAACTGTACCCTTCTCACTTCGGGATCTCACCAGATGAAGCTAAGATACAATGGTTAGGAGTTCTACTCACCGACGAAGGGGGTAAGTCTGCATCCCAGCCTTAGACGCCCACTCTCAGCTAAACACACTATCAGCATCCCACTGCAGCATGGCTCTCATGGAAGCCTGCAACGGATTTTTCCTCGGCAGCTCCCTCAGCTCATCTGAATCTCTGTACCATGTCTCGCAAACCTTCATTCTCATCCGCAAGAGGCTGGAGAGCGATGAAGCCTTGTCAGATACAACCATCGGAATCATCCTCATGCTCATCCTCCAAGAACAGGTTCGAAAAGAAGACAGAGCAGCTGAGATCCATTACGAGGGTCTGAAGAAGATGGTTGAGCTCCGTGGTGGACTGGGGCAGTTAGAGGGGAATCCGCCGTTGTTGTTGAAGATTTGCAAGTGCGCATTACATTACCTACTCCTACCTCGATATGCGAAATGCTAACGCTGGTTGTAAGGGTCGACATAACATACGCTCTCCAGTCGGGACAACCGATGTTATTCTTCCGTGACTGCTTTTCAAAAGTACAGAGCACGCTTAAATCCAAAGGCTTTGCGCGGAATCGTATTTCAGAGATCCCGCCAACTCAGTGTGAGAAGCTGGATCCTTATCTCCGGGATATACTACTCGATGCCCTGGATGTTGCTGCCGTTCTTAACGACCCCGTAGGGGACGGACATCTGGGACTCATTACCATCCAAGAGATTCTCGTCTCCATCTGCTCGCGCTTGATTCACTTCCGCCCTCTCAAGAGCGACATGCCACTACCACTAGTGGAAGCTGCATACCATGTAGGACTGGTAATATACACAATGAGCCTCTTTTTACAACACGACCGCCGCCGAATCATGGACTACGACCTCGTTACTGTACGGCTCAAAGAGGTCCTTGATTCCGCCCAAGATCTCGATGACGACTTGGCGATTTGGCTCATGTGTCTTGGTGGTATTTGGCTTGCGGATGGCCCGTGCATATTATGGCTTGCCCCGATGATGAACCGGTTTACGAACAGGACGGGGATTGGAAGTTGGTCAGAAGTTCACGATAGGGTCAGCAAACTCCCATGGATCAATGCTGTTCATGAGGACCAAGGTCGCGTGGCGTGGACATCAGCTCTAGAAGGGTCGGTATAAAGAGTGGATTGTTCATTGAAGCATCTAACAACCGTCTCTCACCCATCCAGAGACCACCCCCCCCCCCCCCTACCAAACAAACTTCTCCCCCACCAACTCCTCCGACAACCCCCACAACCTCTCCGCCTCCTCACTCGAAACCGCCAACGGATCGGCCCTATCACTAACCTGACAATCCACCAAATACGCCCCCCAATTCTCCCTCCCACTCCCCTCACCACCCCCCTCCCCAGCCCTCAACCCCCCATCCAGCGCCGCCACCAAACTCGTCGCAGCCCCCTGTTCCAGATTGCGGAACTTAAACATCCCGCTTGCAAACAATGCCCCCACCGCCTCTATTGTCTCTTTTGAGGTCGAACGACTCAGTTCTGTCTGGATGATGCCGGGGTGTAGGCCGAGGCTTAGGATGCCGTGTTTTGCGAAGACTCGCGCGGTTAGGCCGATGCCGAAGAGGATGTTGGCTACTTTACTCTGGTTGTACCCCTCCAGCGGTAAGTACGACGCTTCCTCTGGGTTGGCCGTGCCCCACTGGCGATGCACGTCGTAGTTTGGCTGCTCAGCCTCGGGGAGGTCTTTATTCTTCTTATCAAAATTCACATCACTCCACCGCATGCTCGCGAACGTTGGCGACAGCGAGCTGACATTGATCACGCGCGTCGCACCCTTAGTTCCGGCTGCGGTAGCGGAAGCTATCAGTTTCGGCATGATCAAGTTGGTGAACAGGAAATGCCCGATGTGGTTCGTGGCGAAGTGCATCTCGTATGCCGTCTTCTGACAGCGTGCGGGAGGGGAGGTTCATCACGCCGGCGCTGTTGATGAGGATGTCCACAGTTGGGATACCTTCCCAGGCAAGAACTTCGGCGGCGGCGGCGCGGACGGAGGATTGGCTGCTGAGATCTAGATTCAGCGGCCGGTAGGAGACGGTGGGGTAGGAAGACTTGAGGGCTTCGATGCTTTCTTGGATCTTAGCTGGGTTACGGCCTGCTAGGATGAGGTGGGCGGGGGATTGGGAGGCCTGGTTGGGATGGAGTTAGTTGAGAATTGGTGATGAGGGGGCACTGGCAACATACGAATGCTTCAGCGGTGGAGAAACCAATGCCGTTCTTGTTCACGCCTGTTATGAGGATGGTCTTGCCGGTTATGCCAGAGGCGAATGCCTGGGCGACCTCGAGGGCTGAGGTCTCGTCGTTGAACTCGGGATGCGTGGTTGTTGCTGCCATGGTTGTGGCAGTGAAATTGATTGGTGGTGGGAGGGGACTGATGTGGAGTTTTGAGGGCTGGTGATATGAGGAGACTGCAGGTTGGAAGCAGATGTGTAGGAAGGGAGGAATGTATGACGCAGGTGCAGTTGCTTTATACTTGCCAAATTCACTTGTTCTCACATCACAGAGACGACTTTGTAAGGTGGTTATGGAATTAACGGAGATATTAAGGATTTACCGGAGCTATCCCATTGTATCATTCAAATCACTGACAGTGCCATGAGTTGAATGGCAGTATTCTCAAAACTAGTTCTACTAATTCGTATACATAAGTGCCTCGAATACGCATGAGGGCTAACTTCCACACCTACAGCCAATGAGAGATTAGTTTCCTAATCGGGTCAAGACCCAAAATGGCTCAACGCATTGCGGCATATATATATATTTGTAGTATCATGAGTGAATTGCAGGTCTCAAAACTAGTTTTACTAATCGTTATGCATATCGCTCTCTCCGAATTCCGCATTATTCGGAAGGTCGGTGCTTTCGCACCCCTCCAGCCAATGCGAGATTATTTTCCTAATCCGACCAAACACCCCCCAAGGCGGCAGCTCAAAGAACCGGAGGCGAATATGCCAGTAACCCCCCGCTAAAGAAAGCTCAAAGAAACGGCTACTCGAACGTGCCAGTCCCCCCCCTCGCCAAAGGGCCAAAAAAAAAGATGAAAGGTGAAGTACTAATGGTGAATCTTCAATTCATAAATGAACAAGAAGCATCGTATAATCATACCGTACCAAGCCACGAACATATACATGTATCATGGAACAGCTGATGACGTTATTTTGCAGAGCCGAAGCTCAATACAAATATCACCAGAAGGCCCCTAGCTGAAACGGGGCTCGAACCCAAGGTCTAGGTCATTCGAAACATCCCCCCCCAAGGATGCGTTGTGTATCTATGCCTTACCGCTTGACCATGAAGGCAGGCGTCTGTTTGATTTATGGAGGGTGCGCGCTTAGGGGGGTTTATATGGGGGTAAGCGATCTAGCGTTGGGGGGGGGGGGGGGGGGTTTGGGGGGGGGGAGGGGCGGAGGGGGGGGGGGGGGGGGGTGTGGGGTGGGAGGGGGGGGGGGGGGGGGGGGGGCGGGGTGGGGGGGGGGGGGGGGGGGGGGGGGGGGTGGGGGGGGTGGGGGGGGTGGGGGGGGGGGTTTTTGTTTTTTTGTTGGTTTTTTTTTTTTTTTCCTTTTTTTT
>KV459450.1:1892-64280 GCA_001662645.1 Pseudogymnoascus sp. 03VT05
CTAAATATATAACTGCCCCTTCATGCTCCTAGACCTTAGAGCGTAAGATGTGATAATTAGGAAGAAGCTTTTTAGCTGCTTCTAAATACTACTTAACTCCATAAAGAGCCGTTTAGTATAGCTAAAGGAGTACCTACTAACTCCTAGCTAGAGCAAGGAACTCACCTTACCCTACTACTCGCACAAAATGTCTATTTGACATCTAGTACACTAGTTAGATGCAAATTGTAGGGATGCTGTAATCTACCACAAAGACAGACGCTATATAGGCAGACGCTTAATGGAAATGAAAGTGATAATTTCAGCCTCATCTAAAAAGACTACTAGAACGACCCTAAGTCTACCTTAGATCCTAGAGGAACCTTCCTTACCACTAGTAAAGTCTATACTAAGCTTCACACTAGTCTAAATCTGCAAAATAGGTGCAAACGCCTTCTACTATAAGATGATGTGAAACGACTCTAAGTTCTTCTAGACTAGCATATATAAGATAGATTAGATCATTTAAGACAAAGAATTAGAAGAGGATGACAAGGCAATTTCACTTATCTAGGAGAAGCTCCTGCATCTATACTAAAAGTACACTAATGTGTTCTCTAAGTTAGAATCTAATAAGATCCCACTACACTATTTATATGATTATAAGATATAGCTTAAGGCGCTGTTGCTAAACGCCTTCTTACTACTCTACTAGCAAGGCACTAAATAGCTTAAGGCTACTAAGTAATACCTATTAGAGCACCTAGAGAAAGGCTTCATTATTAACAGCAACAGCCCCTTTGCATCCTCTATACTCTTCGTTAAGAAAGCAGATGGTAAATTAAGGTTCTGTATTAACTACTGTAAGTTAAACAGCCTTACCTATAACAATCTGTACCCTATACTACACATTAATGAATTACTTAGCTAGGTGTTAAAAGCTAAGATCTTCACAAAGCTTAATATCTAATAAGCCTTCCATTGCATACAAATGCACCCTAACTCTAAAGAGTATACTACCTTTTAGACTTGCTATAGATCTTATAAGTGTAAAGTGCTGCCGTTTAGGTTAACAAATGGACCCACTACATATCAGTAATATATAAACAACGTCCTAATGTTGTACTTAGATGACTTCTGTACTGCCTACCTAGACAATATTCTCATCTACTCTAAGGACCCTATAGAACACATAGGACATGTACATAAAGTCCTTTAGAGGCTCTATAACGCTAGACTACAAGCTAACATTAAGAAATGTAAGTTTAACGTTACCTATACAAAGTACTTAGGTTACATACTAACCACTTCTAGTGTGGAAGCAGACCCTAACAAGATTAAACTACTTTGCAACTAGATTCAACCAACTACTATTATAGGTGTGAAGTCTTACCTAGGCTTCTGTAGGTTCTACTGCTAGTTCATTTGTAACTTTAGAAAAATAGTAAAGCCCCTTACCACTGTTACTAGCCCTTTAGAACCGTTCCTATAGACTAACGAATGTGAGAACGCTTTTAAAGAGTTGTAACAACAACTCCTAGCAGTATAGGCACTACACCACTTTAACCCCAAATTGCCTACAAAGCTTAAGACTGATTCTTTAGATGGAGTAGTTGCTAGTCTACTATCGCAAGAGCACCTAGACAAGCTCTAGTACCTAGTAAGCTTCTATAGCCACGTCCTTACTAGCCACGAGATCAACTAGGAGATCTACAACAAGGAACTCTTTGCCATTATAAAAGCGTTTGTGAAATGGAGACCTAAGTTGGCCTTAGTACAACACTAAGTCAACGTTTACATAGACTACTGCTCGCTTAAGTACTTTATGACAACAAAGGTTCTTACTGTAAAGTAGGTATAATGGATGGAACTACTATCTAACTTCAACTTCTATATTATGTATATAGTAGGTAAAAATAACCAGAAGG
Organism: Pseudogymnoascus sp. 03VT05; assembly: GCA_001662645.1. Classification (NCBI taxonomy): domain Eukaryota; kingdom Fungi; phylum Ascomycota; class Leotiomycetes; order Thelebolales; family Thelebolaceae; genus Pseudogymnoascus; species Pseudogymnoascus sp. 03VT05. The sequence continues at coordinate 3,800 of KV459450.1, forward strand.
CTGATATTCTAAGCTGAAGAGACCAAGACCTCATAATGTAATAGAAAGTCAAGTTAGATAGTTGTGTGAGGGTGCTACTTAGCCTAGCCTGTCTACACCCCTAAATTAGTGCTGAGTTAGCTAACAACTATGTGGCATTAATTAATGTAATAGACACCCTAAGAGCGCAGGTGCCGTTCGACTTAATTAAAGCACTATGTGTAGACAATTAGAGGTTATTCACTAAGACACGTGCAAAACAACCCCTACTAGACAGCTTCGTAATAAATGACCAGCTCCTATTATATAAAGGCTGCCTATGTATGAAACGCCATACCAACCTGTGTACAAAACTAATCTAAGAGGCACACAACTAAGTATTAGTAGCACATCTAAGCAGCAGGAAGACCTATTAGTTGCTTGCTCTGAAATATCACTAGATTAGAATGGAAGCAGATTGCCTCTAGTACGTACACAACTACGCAGCATGCTGCCTCACTAATGTCACGAAGCAATAGGGCTTTCTACACCCCCTACTAGTACCTAACTACCTAATGCAACACCTAACCATGGACTTTAAGGAGTTCCTAAAGGACAAGCATAGTTATGATAGCATCTTAGTGTTTATAGACTAACTTAGGAAGAGTTTAGTGACTATACTGTGTTATAAGACTACAAATGCGCAGCAAATGGCGCAATTGTTCATTAAATGGATATATTAATTTGGACACACCCTAGTATTAATTATTAGTAACTACAGACCCTAATTTATGTTGTCCTTTTAGCATAAGTTCTGCTAGATCATTAGCGTTAAGATTAAGCTGTTAATAGCTTATTACAAGCAGACTAACAGGCAGACAGAAATCACAAACCAGTATATTAATTAGAGACTAAGACCTTTCGTATCCTATTACTAGGATAACTAGAGTAAGCTGCTCCCTATTATAGACTGCATGCAAATGACATTGCCCTACGCATTCATTAGAATGACCCCCTACTAACTTAAATACAGAACAGATCCACATACAAGTTAGGATTAGAACACCCCTAAGAGCATCAACCCCTAGGAAACCCTAAACCAAGAAAAAGCTAAAGCGGTTACTAACTAAATGCATACTACATAGGCTCACGTAAAGGACAACATAGCAAAGGCATAGGTAGAAATGTCTAAGTATGCGAATTGACGCTAAAGGGCCATTAACTAGGATGTAGGTGATAGAGTATACCTATTAACGAAAAACCTAAGGAACTCTTGCCCTAGCCACAAGTTAGCCTAATAATGGATTAGACCCTATATAGTGCTAGAACAGATTAGACATGCGTTTTGATTAGAACTGCCTATAGGTTCTTAAATACATAATGTGTTCTTACTAGATGTCCTTATTAAGGCTCTAACTAACCCCCTACTAGGTTAAGAACCTCCTAAGCCTAGCAGTAAAGTCATAGACAGCCTTAAGGAATAGGAAGTTGAACAGATCCTTACTATAAGGCTATGACAGAAGCAACTTTAATATTAGGCTAGCTAGGTTGGATACAATCTAGACCTAGAATGGTACCCTACAACGAACTTTAAGAACTCTCCTTATAAAATCCAAGAGTTCCATACAGAATACCCTAACCTCCTAGGTCTGCAGAATAATCTACCTAGGTGGGTTATAGTAGGGGAGAAGGGAAAACCAAGCTATAATCACAAGAAGCACAGGCACAGCAAAGTAAGGAAAACAGCGTCATTGTTATCTACAACACTAATCTAATACCCTCTAAGTTAGGGCACCCCTAGCGTTATAGCCCTTATAGAGGCCACCCTCCCTAAACGTCTCCCTAGTGTTACAACAAGCAGCTACTACTATGAGAGACAAAGGGTTAAAGTGACCCTATGTGAAAGACTAGACCTAAGTCCCCTCTAACATAGGGTCTTCCTCCACCTAGGCCCTATAGGCTGCCCTAACACCCCTATCCTCCTCCTCCTCATCCCCCTCCTTCTGCCTACCACCCTAAGTCAGGACAGCCACAGGAGTGGCAGTAGTGGGCAGTTTGCCTATAGTAGCCACCAACTCCCCTAGGAGAGCTAGGACACCCTCCTGTTCCGTCTGTAGACAGTGTAGCAACAACTGAATTTGCTACTTAGAGTTAGCACTGAAACAAACAAGGGAAGGGGGTCTACTCATAGCCAGCCCTAACTTAAGGGCAGCCTAAGTGGCGCGTGCCTCCTTATAGAGGTTACGCTCTGCCTTAGAGCAGAACTTAGGGATGCTCTAGGCAGCTAGGAGGGCCACCTAATTCAACTTAGTGGCAGCAGCAGCAATGTTAGCAGCAACAAGGGGGGTAGCCTCTTTAGTAGCACAGAGGGCTGCAAACTCTTCCCTAAGGAACTAGGGCAGCTTCTACTAAGGTTAGTAACAACTAACTAAACTAAACACTAAACCCTATAAGAAAACCTACTAGGATGCAAGCTGAGTACTACATAGTGTAGTACCTGCACTTAGAGCTGGTTAGAGACTAGACGTAGTTGTGGGACTAGATCCCATGAGCTTTAGCCTAAAGGCAGCATAGACAGAGCACATAGAAGGCAGCTGTAAGGGCCCTAGAGGGGGCAGGAACTAGCATTTTTAGAATTAGGAATCTATGATTCCTGTTAGCCTAGCCTAAGTTATCACCACTACACTAGTGCAGTTCCTCAACCTACTAGATCATTTGAATTAGTTTTAGTATCTAAAAACAATCAATTAGTATCCTTCTCTATGCTAGGGGGGGGGGCACTTACTAGTCTTAGTTAGGGGGGGGGGGTTTGTTGTTGTTATTATAAAGAAAAGCAACAGGAAGTAGGCGAACCTTGATTTTATATTCTAGCTTATAACAAAGCTGTCTAAATTAGGTTAGCACACCCTTGCCCTTTAACAATTCTACGTTTAAGGAGTTAGATGCCTTTTGCTAGTAATGTAGGCCCCTACTATACAATTTCACAATTAAACCAAGCTAAATCTAGCGTTCACACTCCTCTTAGACTCAACTTGCTTTACGTTACACACAAACTCACTAAACATAACTTGTACACGTGCTTTAGGGACTAAGCACCCTATAAAGGAGGGGGGTAGTGTAAGGAGGCCTCCTTACTGTAAGGACACAGGGCACTGTATCACAAGTAGTTGCATATGGGAGTGCGAGTTGGATATGAGTCGGTGTAATCCTATAGGTCTACTACAAAGGATACAAAAAAGATAAAGGGGGAGCTTACAGCTTCCTACCCCTTAAATATCCGTATTAGGTCTGACTCGGCTAATTGCCTTTGTGCCTAACAGTGACGTCGCAACTAGTCTGTAACACCCCTGACCCTAGTCCCTTAAATGTTGTAGTAAGGGGGCATCCCTGCACTACCTACAACTACCCTAAGTAAGGAGGCATCCTTACACTTACTTAGGGTAGTTGCAGATGTGTAAGGATGCCTCCTCACTATAACATTTAAGAGACTAGGGTTAGGGGGGTTACAGACTGTTTATAACGTCATGTGTTAGGCACAAAGGCAATTAGTTAAGTTAGACCTAACATAGATATTTAAGGGGTAGGAGGCTGTAAGCTCCCCCTTTATGTTTTTTGTATCCTTTGTAGTAGACCTATAGGATTGCACTAACTTATATCTAACTTGCACTCCTATATGCAACTACTTGTGATATAGTGCCCTATGTCCTTACACATTTAAGACACATTAGCACTACTAGCTTTTTGCAAACTTAGCAGGCTAGGCTGAACTTAGGCGCCACAATTAAGGGTGTGGCGTTTGCAAAGCAAAGCTGTTGCATAGGGGTACTAACTATAAGATGAGGACGCATAGGAGCGTAAGAGGGAGTCTTTAGTGCTGTAGTGATGGGAACGTAGTAGTGAGGTGTGTCTAGCACAATTAGTTCCTTAATAGGTTCTTTAGCATAATCATTAACAGGCTCCTTAATAGGAGTAATAGCAGCGTTCTTCTTACGTGGGGTATGTGGTTTCTTAGTAGTGGTGCTGTGGGCTAGAGGCACAGTAAGAAGGCTAGTAGGGTTAGCATTTTTAACCAGCTTCTTAGGTTTGTAGGGAGCTATAGTAAAGGACTCTAGAGTTAAGTTAGTATCTAGGAATAATAGGAAGGAAAGATAGGAGAGGTTATAGGAGTACTCATAGTAAGGGGGTTGCGGTAGGGTAGCATTATAGAGGAAAGGGTAAAGAAGGTTAAAGGTTAGAAGAAGAAGGTTTAAGGAAGAAGCAGCTATAACAAAACACTACACAACAACTGCGTAAACAGTAGGCTTGTCCACCTAGCCTAAGGCTGCTGCCTTGCTACTATGGCAACAGCTAAAAAATAACAAACTAGGCCAAAATTCACTTCTTGGGCTTAAAGGGGCTTAAGCCGCAAAAGGGGGGATAATTGTCACGAGCATCATTACGTGCGCTCTTCAATCACGTGCGCTGCAGTGCTAAGGCGGCGCTACCACTCGTACGAAACCGTATATAGTAGGAACGCGGACCTCTAGAGGAGGGTCAGCGTTCAGTCTTCGTAATGAATACAGAGTCTGCTACATAATTACCCATAACGTGACTTCCCACTGCCCTGTTCAGCCCGACTCTCTTACATTCAGAAGCAGGAGTTAAGTTTGAAGGAGCAGCATCCAACGAGTAAGGGGCGCAGTTCTGAGACAGTACATATCCAGAGACATGCAGTTGTGGGTTTAATTCGGCTAAGACAGTACCATCCGCTTGCTATGGATAAGTACAGTTGAGGCCGTGTGGGAGTGAGGAGATGAAAGGCGAATCCACAAATACAGCCGCCTGTTCGTATTGATATGGGAATAGTCGGTTGTACTGTGTGGTCGCCAAGGTGTTGGTAAGGTTGGCAGGTGCTTACCTGGCTTAAATTTCAGGAGGTTACAGTTGGAACTGTGAAGCGGCCGCCGACAAAAAAAGTATCAAAACAAACGAAGTCTTCAATTATTGCACTCAGAGCAACGAAAGAAATGCCGGTGCTAAGAAGAAATACAGCTCTCTCATTCCTTGCATTTGTAATTGTTCTGCTGATAACTATTTTATGTCGGCCGTGTACTGCGACGTTGTACCAGAAGTACCAGACGATATAATACACAGGTGATGATGAGTATGGTGAGTTTCGGTAGCTACCACACAGCATTCTTCATATCCAACAGATCCTTCCACCAGAGACGGTACCTGCGTTGGGTCTCTTCACTTGTATTTTTCTATCCCAATTCATGCAATGACGGAGGGTTGGCATTGTAACACTATTGTAACACTATGGGTATCGTAACTCGTAGCCTTGCCAGCCTTACCAACCAATTTTTCAACAGCCTAGCGATAACATCAAGTTTCCTCGAAACTTAATTTAATGACATCATGGCTTCTTATAGCTGCGCCTTTATCCATTTCTACTTTTCATTGACCATAACCTCGCAAGTCGACCTTGGCCTCTTAAGTGGTAACAGATTATAAATTAATATTCATTGGTTTTTGTCAAGCACCATGCCAGGAGAGATATGCGATAGACCCAATCCGCCTCCAGGCCCGTCTCACGTCCCAGACTCTGCTAATGAGCTCTCGGTGAAGCTTGAGAAACTTGACTTGAGTGATGCTGATCTCACGAGTCTCAAACAGTTTAGGAGGGCAAGTCATTATATTGCTGCAGGTGGGTATATATCAATCTGGAATTCGAGTTTGTTGGCGATTTTGACGGAATAATAGCAATGATCTTTCTGAGCGACAATGTCTTCTTAGAAAAGGATCTCCGATTCGACGACATCAAGCCACGGCTCCTAGGAATGAGTATATAGCCAGTTCATTAGAGCTTAAACTAATATTTTCTAGGTCACTGGGGAACCTGTCCTGGCCTCACATTAGTGTACGCACATCTTAATTATCTACAGCGCAAGAACGATGTCAACATCATTTATGTTGTCGGTCCTGGTCATGGAGCTCCGGCAATCCTGGCGTCTCTCTGGATTGAGGGAAGCTTGACAAAGTTTTACCCCCAGTACGCTATGAATAGACAGGGCCTACATAGCCTGATCACCGGCTTCAGTACTCCAAATGGATTTCCGAGCCACATAAACTCAGAGACGCCTGGTGCAATCCATGAGGGCGGAGAGCTTGGTTATGCTCTCGCGGTTTCTTTTGGCGCTATCATGGACAAACCGGATCTGATCGTAGCCTGCGTTGTAGGAGATGGAGAATGCGAATCTGGACCTACTGCTGGAGCGTGGCATGCAGCCAAATACATAGATCCCGCCGAATCTGGCGCGGTGATACCCATTGTGCACGTTAATGGTTTCAAAATCTCAGAACGTACTGTATATGGTTGCATGGACGATAAGGAGCTCGCCACTCTGTTCACGGGATATGGCTATCAGCCTCGTTTCGTGGAAGATCTGGAAGATATTGACCGAGATCTTGCAGCAAGTATGCAATGGGCAATTGATGAGATACGCAGTATCCAAAAAGCTGCAAGAAGTGGCAAGCCTATATTTAAGCCACGCTGGCCAGTATTGATTATGCGGACCCCAAAGGGATGGTCCGGTCCGAAAATTGTGGACGGGCAGTTCATTGAGGGTAGTTTCCACTCTCACCAAGTTCCATTGATGAAAGCCAAAACGGATGATGGACAGCTGAAAGAACTCCAGAAATGGCTGTTATGTTATGATCCAAAAACGCTTTTCCAGGAAAATGGAGACATTGTTGACTCGATTCGAGAAATCTTGCCACTAAAAGAGGAGAAGAAACTTGGACAGAGAGTTGAGACGTATAATCTGCATGAAAAGTTAAAGGTTCCAGATTGGAAACAGTTTAGTGTTGATGCAGGTTCTGAGGTATCCTGCATGAAAACAATTGCCAGGTTTATCGACCAGGCTCTGGTCGATAATCCGCATGCCCTAAGGATCTTTTCCCCTGACGAACTTGAAAGTAACAAGCTTGAAGGACTGTTTAATCACACAGGCCGGAATTTCCAGTCTGACAAATACTCAAATGCCCGAGGTGGTAGAGTGATTGAGATGCTTAGTGAACACAACTGCCAAGGTTTTATGCAAGGTAGGAGATAAGTAGGATTTATAGATGGCGCCGCTAACAAAGGTCCAGGATATACTTTGACAGGAGGAACAGCTATATTACCTAGCTACGAAAGCTTCCTTGGGATCATACACACCATGATGGTTCAGTATAGCAAGTTCAACAAAATGGCAAGAGAGACGAACTGGAGGTCAAATATCTCGAGTATCAACTACATCGAGACCAGCACCTGGACGAGACAAGAGCACAACGGTTTCTCCCATCAAAACCCATCTTTCATTGGAGCGGTGCTCAACTTGAAGCCGGACACAGCACGCGTCTACCTTCCCCCCGATGCCGTAAGTCACTCTAGATCCCCAGTCACACCTATAGTACTTACTGCTCGCAGAACACCTTTCTCTCCACCCTAGCCCACTGTCTCCGTTCCGTCAATTACGTCAACCTCATGGTCGGCGCCAAGCAACCCGTCCCGGTCTTTCTCTCCGTCGACGAAGCAGACCGACATTGCCAAGCCGGAGCCTCGATCTGGAAGTTCGCCAGCACAGACAACGGCCTGAACCCGGACGTTGTCCTCGTCGGCATCGGCTGCGAAGTGACGTTCGAAGTCGTCGCTGCTGCGTCCATCCTGCGACGCATGTGCCCAGCCCTACGTGTCCGCGTCATCAATGTCACGGACCTCATGATCCTCGAGTCGGAGACGCTGCACCCGCATGCGCTTACAAGACAGGATTTCGAGACGTTGTTCACGGCCGATAAGCCGATCCATTTCAACTATCACGGGTATATAAATGAGATCAAGGGGTTGCTGTTTGGGCGCCCAAACTTGGAGAGGGTGAGTATCGAGTGCTATAAGGAAGAGGGAAGCACTACGACGCCGTTTGATATGCTGTTGAGGAATGGCGTGAGTAGGTATCATGTCATGGAGGCGGCGCTTCGTGGTGCGGCGAAGAGAAATGAGGAGGTTGCGCTAGAGATGACAGCGACGTTGGCGCAGACGAGACATCAAATTAAGAAGATCAGCGAGTATATCATGGATAAAGGGAAAGGTGAGAAAATTTTCGCTCCTCGGGCTGCACATTGCTGATTAAATGAGATCCCGAGGGTACGTTCGACATCCCGAATTTTGAGGGCACTGTCTTTGAGAAGTCGACCCCTGACAACGCGCCTGGTCGGGGAGAGACGATGGGATTCTTCGTGAATTAATGGAATTTATGACTCGGTTTGCGAAGGCTTTCTTCACATGAGGGGTTAATTTGGTAGGATGGTAGAAATCCTATTATATCGGCCTCTCGGCCTATGACATAAAAACAACCATAAATATTACTAAGTTACTCGGAACAGATTGGCTATATCCAAACACAATTATCCCCCAATCCCGTAGACATAGTAAATATCTGATTGTTGAAGGCATAGTCTATTCCTTTTCTTTGTGACAATGCCAGCTCCTTGCTAAAGACCCGTTCTGATGCTGCTGATGTTGCTGGAATTGCTAAATAGTCTCGAGCTATTTGTGCAGTTATTGGATTCTGATACTGTTTTGTTTGCCAATATTAAAGGATATTAGTCTCAGTATTAACTACTGGCTCATTAAGCCTCCGTCTCCATTTGACTTCTTGAAGAAAAGGCTTTCGATGCTTAAACATCTCATCCTCAAAGTCTACTTCTCGAGGTATATCCTTATTCCTGTCCTTTTTGTCAGAGTGGCTGTAGGAATTCACACAGTTTAACACGCAAGTAACAATCGCCATCAATCGACGACAAAAGAAGATGACACAACAAAGAGATTCAGTGTATTAGATAGTATTATACAGCCCGTATACAGGTTCATTTTTGTAACCAGTGCGTATACAATATAGGTTCAACTCAATACGCACTAGTACTAGTTAATATGATACAGAGTCTGTATATTAGCCGTATACAGGCCGTATTAACCACGTGACATAATAAAACATAATCTAAAGTATATAATTTACTTTAATGAGGGCTTGTAGTATAGAAAGTAGTACATTAGGCTATCTAGTATATTCTAAAGCAGCACTTAATCTACATATTATAGAACTAGGAGAGAAGCTCCTTAGATTCCTTAGTTAAGGACAAAAGCAACAATCTGTTGTTAGATAGGAGGATCCACTTATACTTAGCTAGCTTGGTCTCTTCTCTTAACATCTCCTAGGCCTAAAAGGCACCACATGCATCTTATAGCTAGGGTTAGGATGTAATTAGCTAGATAGCTCCTAGGATAATAGGTCCTAGAAACTAATAGCATCTATAAGGTACTAGCTTAATGTTATAGCTAAAAGAGAGGTGCCTATTAAGAAAGGCACCTATATAGAATAAGTGTGGCACCTCTTATAGGACACACACGTAATTAGAATAGTAGGAATAGTAAGAATAGTTAAAGAGTCTGCTATTCTAACTATTCCCTTTAGCATAACGCCACTAGTACCTATAATAAGTGTAGCACCTCTTATAGGACACACATGTAATTAGAATAGTAGGAATAGTAAGAATAGTTAGAGAGTCTGCTATTCTAACTATTCCCTTTAGTATAACACTACTATATAAGTAGATAGATAGTTCTTAGATAGAAGCTTTGTATGTAACTTAATATAGTATTTATTATATACTAGTAACATGTTTTACAAAAGCCTTTATATCTAATCCCCTACCTCCTCTATTAAGTAAACTAATGTAATAAAACCTCTATAAGTCCTATTGTTTAGGGTCTAGCATTACACTTTAAGCACTACTTCTATAAGGTACTAGCTTATACATAAAGTAACATGTCTATTATTAGCTTAAAGGGGAAAACCCCTACTATACTAACTTTGTCTTAGAAATCTAAGCCTAAGAATAAAGAGATGTGTAATATACTAGCCATTAACAAACTTATGGAAACCCTACATGTTAAGTTGCCTAACACTTACTCTAGTAACTACTAGGAACTTAAAGTATTCCTACTATAAGTTAAACTATACTAGTACTTTAATAATAACAAGTTTCTTATAGTAGATAGTTATACCTTATAGACTATGTCTTACCTTAGGAGAGAAGCCTTATAATAGGTAGAACCTTTCCTTAAAGACTACTTCTTATATAAGAACATATGTAAAAGCATAGCTACTATACAATCTATGTTTAGAGAATAGAAAGGATTCTAGAAGGAAATCTGTTAACGTGGTTTATCAGTGAGCGGCGCATATCAGTAAGCGGCGCACTTTCCCCGACTTTCTTACCTTCCTACTTTGACACGCGTTTTCTCTACAACTACAATGCCAATTCAAGATCAAGAAGCTCGAATTATTATGGCAATGGAAGCTATTCAATCTACCAAAAGTATAAGTCGCAGACGCGCTGCTAGCATCTATTAAGTTCCTGAAACTACACTCTGCGCCTAAATAAACGGTCGACCTCCTCGCAGCGATACTCAACCCAAAGTTCAAAATTTAACCGACCTAGAGGAGGAAGTGATTGTCAACAATATACTTGACCTAGATTCTAGAGGGTTTCCCCCCCGGCTAGCTGATGTGGAAGATATGGCAAATTATCTGCGAAAAACTCGTCAAGCGAGACCCGTCAGGAAGCTCTAGGCACATCGCTTTGTACAACGGCGCCCAGAGTTAAAGACGCGTTTCAAACGCGTTTATGACTTCTAAAGAGCCTTATGCGAAGATCCTGAGCTAATTGGCGCGTGGTTCCAGCTAGTACAGAATATGCGGGCGAAATATAGTGTGGTGGATAGCAATTTTTACAACTTTAACGAGACCGGCTTTATAATAGGCCAAATCGCACCTAGAATGGTTGTTACGCATGCTGATCAACGTGGCAGAGCTAAGGGAGTACAGCCAGGCAATCGGGAATGGGCAACAGCAATTGTGTGTGTTAATAGCGAAGGCTGGAGTATCCCTCCATTTCTAGTCGTTTAAGGCGTCAACCACCTTGCGAACTAGTACTCTAAAACTAACCTCTCACGCGACTGGGTTATTAAACCGACAAGCAATGGATGGACGAATAATGAGACGGGTCTAGAATGGATAAAACACTTTAATAAACATACTGCTGCTCGAGCACTGGGTCTATACCGAATACTAGTCCTTAACGGGCATGAGAGTCACGAATCAATCGAATTCCAAGACTATTGCAAGTCCTATAACATTATAGCTCTTAGATTACCTCCTCACTCTTCTCATTTAACCCAGCCACTTGATGTTGGGTGTTTTAGTGTGTTGAAGCAGGTGTACGGTCGACAAATTGAAACATTTATAAAAGCTCACATTAACCACATCACTAAGGTCAAGTTCCTTATAGCCTTTAAAGCAGCATATCCACAGTCAATATCAGTCCAAAACGCCTAAGCTAGATTCCGCGGAGCTGGCCTAGTGCCTTTCGACCCGTAAGCTGTGATTTCAAAGCTTGATGTGAAGTTACGAACTCTAACACTACTAGTCCCCCCTCTGCGGACGCTGACCCTTAGGTCTCTTAGACACCACATAACCCGACCAACGCCCTTTCACAGACAACTCTTGTTAAGGATCGTATTGCTCGTCACTAAGGAAGCTCGCCAACACCTCTTTTTTCAACAGTCACTGCGTTAGCAAAGGGTATAGAGATTTTAGCACACGAGAATACCCTTTTAGCTGCTGAGGTCCACACACTTCGAGCAGCAAATGAGGCCCTTAGCAAGCGTCAGAGGGCTAAAAAGAATCGCATCCATTAAGGAGGTGCACTTACTATAGAGGATGCACACAATATTTTGGCCTAAGAAGAGGTGGATGAGCAGATTCAACGCGACAAGCGCTTTAGGGGGGGTTGTCAAAATGAGGGGCAATCGAGCGCGCAGCGCTGTGGAAACTGTGGAAAGACTAGGCATAATGCGCAGACTTATTAAGAGGTTATAGATATATCTAGTTTATTAGATTTCGAGTAGTTTTAACCAATTTAATATGTTATGGTTGAGTAAACGTGTTCTAAAGTAGTGGGGTAGTAGGAAAGTGCGCTGCTTACTAATATGCGCCACTCACTAATAAACCACGTTATATGTTTAGAGACATTAACAAAGTAAAGACTACTAAAGACTATTTACTTAGACTAAGGTAGACAGGTATCACCCTTATGTACTCTATAGAATTCTAGAGATATAGTAATTAGACTAAATAGGACACCTATGCTCTAATTAGCCACTACTACTATAGGCTAAAGAGCTATGTCTATATAGAACTCATATGTATAGAAACATAGCCTATAGACATAGTCTCTATAATTAAATACATCATTTAGATTAACAACTAGCTATATGAATTCTAGAAAGAAAAGTGAACCTATAATTTGCTAAAAAAATACAATAGGTATTAGAAGAATAAAGGCTATAGGTAAGATATGATAAACGCACACAATTTAGCGCTGCTTATCATCCGCTACGTCCTACTAGAGTTTGGCATGCTAAGTGGCATAGTATTAGACAGGGGCTTGGTTTTCACAAGTAATTACTAGGCAGCACTTTGCTTCTACCTTAAGATACACCAACTATTAAGCACTGCGTTTCACCTACAAACAGATAGCCAAACTAAGAGGTAGAATCAGACAATTGAACAATATTTACAGGCGTTTATAACAAGCCTCTAGGACAATTAGGTAGCGCTTCTACCACTCGCCTAGATTACATAGGAGATAGGGTGTTATTATCCACAAAGAATTTAAGGTTACAGCAACTAAACAAGAAGCTATTAGAACGGCTTATTAGGCCATTTAAGATTATAGAAATCATTAGGAGCAGGCGTATAGGCTTAAGCTCCTAATGGAAATAGGAGTGCACCTAACCTTCTATTTGTCCCTCCTAGAACTATATTATAAGAGATGCAAGGTGAGCAGTAGGGTTATAAGGGCAATGTAAGTTTAGAAAACAAGTTCATTCATCTATGGCAGAGTAGTAGGAAGCTGCTAGGTCAGCCTATTACAGATCTCTAGAACTAGCTAGAATACATAAAGCCATAAGGGGCACACACAATGGGTGTAAGGGATCTACTCCTCAGCTAGGAACTCCCTACCTAGAAAGTCATCCTCAAACTCATTAGCATTAGGGACGATGGGCTTGTTAGCGTCTACGTTATCATCCACTAGCGTCTTGTTAGCAGCTGCCACATAGGGCCTATGCGCCTCTTTAAGCTAATGTAAGAGCTTATTGTCATCTATCTCCTTACTAGGATAGGCATTAGACTCCAGCTTGCTCTCACTGCTCTTATACTCCTTATAGGCCATAACGGCGTTGTTGTTCTAGTGCTAGAAGGGGTCAGCAAAGTGTAGAAGTGTTGCAGGGGGTATACACACATAGGCCTTAGTTAAATCATTCCTATAACAGATGGTGCAACGAAGGTCCTTAAGGTTAGACGCGATCTCTAGAAGCGCCAAACCCTTGTTCACCTTTATAGGCTTTAAGTCTATACCTATAGCGTAGTGGCAGCGCAGCACGTTCTTACTATGCTTAACGAAGGCAGTGTAATTAATTTAACACTGCTTAAGGATGGTAGAGTAGGCTCTTATAAGGTTGTTGTTAAGGGGGACGTAGCCCTAAGTAGAGAGGAAGCAGGCGTGGGCCTAAAGGAGGTGATTAAAGCAACAGATTACAAACTTTAGGATCTAGGGAGTGAGGTTAGGGAGGCATAAGGAATGCGAGAGCGACGTAAGGGCGTTATGTACTAGAAGACAGGGACAATGCTTAGTTAAGTAAGGGTCATAACAAGTCATGACGTTTAGATGAGTATAATGGACGTTTAGCTTTGTGGTGAAATCCAGCTTTAAGCATTTAAGATACATTAGCACTACTAGCTTTTTGTGAACTTAGCAGGCTAGGCTGAACTTAGGCGCTATAATTAAGGGCATGGCGTTTGTAAAGCAAAGCTGTTACGTAGGGGTACCAACTATAAGATGAGGACGTATAGGAGCACAAGAGGGAGTCTTTAGTGCTGTAGTAATAGGAATGCAGCAGCAAGGTGTGTCTAGCATAATTAGTTCCTTAATGGGTTCTTTAGCATAATTGTTAATAGGCTCCTTAACAGGAGTAATGGCAGCGTTCTTCTTACATAGGGTACGCAGTTTCTTAGCAGTGGTGCTATAGGCTAGAGGCGTAGCAAGAAGGCTAGTGGGGTTAGCATTTTTAACTAGCTTCTTAGGTTTGCAGGGAGCTATAGTAAAGGACTCTAGAGTTAAGTTAGGATCTAGGAATAACAGGAAGGAAAGACAGGAGAGGTTATAGGAGTAATTATTATAAGGGGGTTGTAGTAGGGTAGCGTTGTAGAGGAAAGGGTAAAGAAGGTTAAAGGTTAGAAGAAGAAGGTTTAAGGAAGAAGCAGCTATAATAAAACACTATATAACAACTGCGTAAAAGGCAGGCTCGCCTACCTAGCTTAAGGCTGCTGCCTCGCTACTACAGCAACAGCTAAAAAATAACAAACTAGGCCAAAATTCACTTCTTAGGCTTAAAGGGGCTTAAGCTGCAAAGGGGGGAATAATTGTTACGAGCATTATCACATGCGCTCTTTAATCACGTGCGCTGTAGTGCTAAGGCAGCGCTACTACTTACACGAAACTATATATAGTAGGAACGCAGACCTCTAGAGGAGGGTTAGCGTTTAGTCTTCGTAATGAATATAGAGTCTGCTATGTAATTACCTATAACGTGACTTCCTACTGCCCTGTTTAGCCCAACTCTCTTACATTGTGTAAGGCAGCACGTCATGTGGCCTTATGTGGACAGTGTCCCTTAACTTAGGGGAAAACCCTATTATAGAGCAGTGGCCCTTACTAAGGGCTATAGAATAGAAATAGGACTAGGAGCCTAAAGGTGAGGCTCTCTAGTTAATAGTTGCTATATCTACGTAGACCTATTATGCTTATAGAATACAATACCTTCCTGCCTCCTAACCTAGTTCCCTAGACTCCTGTGAGACCCTAGGCTTACACTTTACAATTCTATTAACTTAACCTATATCTAGCCTACTAGGTTAGGATAGCAAGCCTAGAAAGACAGATTACTCAAGTGACCTCTAGGGGGGCAACACTAGCAACTAAGGCCACTAAGCCAGCTCTAAGAGCTACGCCTATAGAAGCTAGCCACCCTATAGCAGACTAGGGCGAGAGCATAGCCTTAAAGTTAGCTGACCTTTAGAAATGAATCAATAAGGAAAGGGCTTACATTAACACTATAGAGGAAGCCCTAGATCTATTCTAAAGGACACACAGCAACAACTATAACACCTACCCTAAGGCTGTAGGGGACTTTGCAAAGAAGCAAGCCCTAATTAAAGAGGAGGGTCGTTAGAAGAGGCGTTACTAGGAGATTGAAGATGAGTGGGAGGACCCTTACTAAGAGGGGCTAGAAATGGACACTATTTCTATAGTATCTGTAGAAACCATGCTAGCCTAAAGACCTATAGGAAGGGTTAAGGAACCTAAGGTCTATAAGGGTGAGTCTATCTAAGAGCTTAACAAATTCATAGCGTTAATCCATGCCATTTTCTAATACCAACTAAGGGTAACGTATTTCACAAGCAAGTTGGCATCCTAAGCAAGTCAGCAGCAAAAACACCAAAACGTGTCAACGAGACTATAATCAATAATGCCATAACTAACACAAGCTAAATCCTCTAATTAAGAGGGTAGAATACTATTAGCTATGCAAGCAATCAAACAAGGCACTTGTTAAACTATTCAAGCAGCTGCAGTATCGTACAATGTACCCCGTTCGACCTTAAGTAACTAGATCCATAGTATGACTTCTTAACGCAACTATACTCCTAACTCACGTAAGTTGACTCTGTACGAAGAGTCAGCTCTCGTTTAGTATATCCTTGACCTAGATTCACGTGGATTTCCGCCCTAGCTGTAAGCTGTGCAAGAAATGGCAGACCTACTACTCTCTAAACGAGGTGAGAACCCTACTAGGAAGAACTGGACTACCAACTTCATAACACGTTATATAGAACTTAAAGCAAAGTTTAGTTAAAAGTACGACTATAAACGAGTAAAATGCAAAGATCCTAAGATAATTAAAGGGTGGTTCTCCCTTGTACAAAACAGAGTTGTAAAATACGGAATCTTAGAGCAGGATATCTACAACTTTAATAAAGCAGGTTTCGTAATAGGAGTTATTGCTACTACAAAGGTAGTTATAAGCTTAGAAGCAAAGAGCTGTCTAAAGACTATACAGCTAGGGAATAGAGAGTGGGTATTAATTATCTAAGGTGTTAATTCGTACAGATAAGCACTCCCACCATTCATTATTTTTAAGGCGCAGAATCACCTCTCTATATAGTACGAGGACTTAGGATTGCTAGACAATTAGGTGATTACGCTAAGTGAGAATAGGTGGACTTTAAATTCAATTAGGTACAAGTGGATTCAACACTTCAATTAACATACAAACAGTCGTTTGATTGGAACCTATCACCTTCTTATTCTTAACGGACATAAGAGCCATCTCTTAGCTCAATTTCAACACTACTGTACAGAATAGAAGATAATCACCCTCTATATGCTACTACACTCCTCGCACATACTTCAGCCTCTTAATGTGAGCTGCTTTGCACCTCTAAAGCTTTCGTACAGACGTCAGATTGAAACCTTTGTATAGAACCGGCTAAACCATATTATAAAGCTTAAGTTTCTCTCTGCATTTAAAGAAGCATTTAAAGCTACATTTACAGAGCAGAATATTAAGAGCGGATTCTAAGCTATAGGGCTAGTTCTGTACAAGCCATAGAGTGTCCTCTCTTACTTAAATCTACACTTAAGGACTCTAACTCCTCCTATAGTTAAGAGTAACAATTGGACTTTAAAGACTCCTCAAACTATAAGGGAGCTTGATTTTCAAACAGAGCATATTAAGAACCGCGTCGTATGACATTAGAATAGCTCTCCTACCTTAATTAATGATGCACTAAGCTAGCTTGCAAAGGGAGCTTAGGTTATAATGCATTCTGCTGTTCTACTTAAGGCAGAAGTTAAGGCTCTACAAGTAGCAAATGAACAGAAAAAGAGGAGGGAGAGGAAGCGCAAGAGGTGTATAATGTAAGGGGGTAGTCTCTCTGTATAAGAGGGAGAGGATATCCTTTAGAGTGCTAAGGTTGAAGCTTAAGTCTATACGGAGGTAGCAAGTGAGAGTAGTTAGCAGGTAGGCTCTAAGGGCCAACAGAAGCGCTATGGCTTATGTGGTATTATAGGCTATAACTCCTATACATATACAAGGCACAAGGATTCAATTACAATTGATTAAGGGTCATTATATAAGGTGGTGGTATAGTAGTTGTAGTAATAGTCAATTTTTAGTGTTTTTGCTGCTGACTTGCTTAGGATGCCAACTTGCTTATGAAATACGTTATTCCTAACTAAACAATTAAAGGTGGCTTTCACTGCCTAATACTTAGAGGGAGACCCTATAAAGGAGTAGGACAACTAATGCACCTCCTAAGAAGAAGGGTATATAGACCCTATAGATATCACTAGGTTTAAGGAATTCCTTTAGGATCTCTATGTCAACCTAGCTAATTAGCAGTGCATTACAGCCCTTAGATATAACGTTGCCAACTAGTAGAAAGGACAGGGCATCTGTAAGTTTGTTACGTACCTTAAGGAGTTAGAACAAGAGATGGAACCCTACACTAAGTCTTAGAAGACTACCCACCTATTAACGAAGATCCACCCTAAGATGTAACAGCAACTCCTTAAAGGGGGGTACGTAGAGCAGTTGTTAGCCCACTAGGAAGCTGTTGTTAATATTCTAGTAATGCTGGAAATGACTAACTAATAGGTGACAGACAAGAGCCCTACAGTAGACAAGGCTAGCTAGAGGGACGAGAAGAACGCCCTTTAAGGAAGCTTTCTTTACAGAAGGGGCAGCTTTGGCTACTAAAGGGGTAGCTTTAGGGGCAACTAGGGTTCTTAGGCCTTTACCCTAGGCGAAAGGACACCCCTCTAAAACGGGCATTAACAACTAGCATGTAGACAGATGCTGTTCTAGGGCTAAGACTTAAGGCTAAGCTAGAGCTTAGGTGCCTGTTACAACTGCAGTAAGGAAGGACACTTCTTAAGGGAGTGCCTAAGCCTACGCCAACACATAGGCTTAGGGGTAAGGAAGCTTAACACTATAAAGCAAGAGTAACTCCTAGACGCTAAGACACTATAGCCTACCACTAGGAAGAGGATGGAAATTAAGGTAGAACTAAGAGTTGGGTCTAAGTAGCGTATAGCAAAGGCCCTCCTTAATTTAGGTTCTAACGCCTTAATAATAAACCCTCTTTTTGCAAAGGATGTAGGCCTAGTGTGTTAGGACAGAGCCCTGTTAAGGGCTAGGGCTGTAGACAGCAAGGAGGTTGTTGTATATAGGGCAGTGACTATATAGGTTAGGGCGCGCAATTACTTTCAAAGGGAAAAGGCCATAGACTAGACGTTTCTTTCTATAGATACTCCTAGCGTAGACGTCATCCTTAGAATGAACTAGATCATATAGGTCAACCCCTAGATTAATTAGCAGACCTAGATCTAGCGCCACCCCTTTAATATAGCAAAGGCAGTGGAATCTAACATCAAACCCCTAGATGAGGGCAATAGTGGTTTCGTCTTAGCTTTCGTCACAGAGGATGGGCAGACCTAATGCCTAAAGGAATACACAGAGTATTCTAACGTCTTCTCTAAGGAGCAGGTGGAGGACCTGCCTAAGCTAGGTAGGAAAACCCATGGTATTAATACTAGGACCTAGGAACTGCCCTATAGCCTAGTATACAACCTTTCTAAGATGGAAGTAGCTACGCTTTGTGAATATCTCTAATTAAGCAAGAAGGAAGGATGGATCTAGAGGAGCGTAAGCCTAGTAGGCACGCCTATACTATTTGTGTAGAAGAAGGATGGTAGCTTGCACCTCTATGTAGACTATAGGGGCTTAAATAAGATTACTGTAAAGAACAGGCATCTGCTGCCATTAATTATAGAGACCTTAGATCAGCTCTAAGGGGCGAAGGTCTTCACGAAGCTAGATATTAGGAACGCCTACTATAGGATCTGTATCCACCTAGGTGACAAGTAAAAGACTGCCTTCTACACTTGTTATGGCCACTTTAAGTATAAAGTGATGCCTTTTGGCTTAGCCAACACACTAGCTACGTTCTAAGCCTATATGAACAAGACCCTAGAAGGGCTCGTAGACACTATATGTGTCGTTTACCTTAACAATATCCTTATATACTCCTAGAGGGAGGAGGAGCACGCTGACTATGTAAGGGAGGTCCTAGGACGCCTATAAGAGGTGAACCTATACGTGAAGCTCTTAAAGTGCAAGTTTAGTACTAAGAGGGTAAGCTTCCTTAGGTATACAGTCACAATAGAAGGGGTTGCTATAGAGAGCAACTAGGTTGCTGTAATTGCCAAGTGGCCTACACTAAAGACCTATAGAGAGGTCTAGGTGTTCCTTAGCTTTGCCAACTTCTACTAGCGCTTTGTAAAGAGCTATTCTTCTGTTGTGGCCCCTATGATAGGCCTTATAAAGGGGGCTAAGGCAGGGAAACAGACAGGCCTATTTGTCTAGGGCGTAGAATAGCAAGGTGCCTTTAACTAGCTGAAGGAAGCCTTCACCACAGCCCTAACGTTGGTTTATTTTGATCCTAGCTGTAGAATTAGGCTTAAGACTAATTCGTTAGGGTTTAGCCTAGCTAGGAACCTCTCCTAATTAGTAGAAGAGCTAGGCAAGAAGGCTAAGTGGCACCCTATAGCCTTCTATAGCAAAAAGCTAGAACTAGCTAAGCTTAATTATAAGACCTACAACTAGGAAATGCTAGTGATTATAAGGTCCTTTAAATAGTAGAGGCAAGCGCAGTAGGCGTAGGCGTTGTCAGCCTATAATTTCCATATAGCCTATAGGGCTAGAAAGACGAACCTAGCAGACAGGCCGTTAAGGAGGCTAGATTATAAGGTTGAAAAGGGTAGCTAGAACGTAATGCTGCCTACCCTTTAGAATACCCTCTAGAAGGCTATGTAGGCTGGGGGTATCCTGTAAGTAAGTTAGGTAATAACAAGCTAAGAAGCCCCTTAGGAAGGGAGTACAGACCTATAGAGTGTAGGGAGAAGCGTTAGCAACGCTATACTGGACAGTAGCTAGAGTATAGACACTATAAGTCTAGGCTTCATTGTCCCTTAGGTTGTAGTAGCAGCTGTAGCATAGGGAGAGAGCGCCTACAGTGCTGCAACTAGGCCACTAACGGACCTGATTAAAACCCTCTAGGCAACTAACAAGTTAGCTGTTAAAAGGGTTAGGGACGTAGGGACAGTGTAAGCGAAGGGCTCTCTAGGCTAGATAGTAGACAATGTAGGCATCCTATGCTTTAAGGGAGCAGTATACATACCTCCTAACTAGGCAGTGAGGATAGAAATCTTCAAGATTTGCCACGACGACCTACTAGCTAGACATTTTAGATATAAGAAAACCTAAGAGTTGATCTAACGTAAATACTACTAGCCTAGCCTTAGTGAGGAAACTATAGAGTACATATAGGGCTGTAATTAATGCTAACGCATTAAGCCCATAAGACACAGGCTGTATGGTGAGATGCAGGCCTTAAGGATGCCCTTAAAACCCTTTAAATCCATAAGTATAGACTTCATTACAGATCTGCCCCTAAGCGTAGGGGCAGACTAAGGTAAGGCTTTAGACTCCATCCTTGTGATTGTTAATTGTTATACTAAGGTGTTTAAATATATACCCTATAGGAAGACCATTACAGCCCTAGAGCTATTGCGCCTTTTCTTTGTGTACTAGGTAAAGGACTTTGGAATTCCAGCTAAAATAATCACAGATTAAGGGAGTGTGTTTACCTGCCACTTCTAGTTAGCATTCTGTTTCCACCTTAAAGTTAGGCATAACCTATTAACTGCCTTCTACCCTTAATTAGATGGCTAAACTAAGCAGCAAAACCAGAATATTAAGGCCTACCTATAGGTGTACTATAACTAGCACTAGGACAATTAGGTAGAGCTCCTTCACTTTACAGAACTTACCTACAACAACGCGTTCTACAACTCTATCTAAATGTTGCCTAACTAGGCCTAGTACAGCATTAATATTAACCTAAGGTAAGGGGTTAAGGATGACCCCACATAAAGGGAAGTGCTAGTTACAAAAGATTACGTCAACCTAATCCTAGAATTACAACAGGAGCTTAAAGAGGCGTGGAAACAGACAAAGGAAGCCTAAATATAAGGCTATAACAAGCTACATAAGCTAATGTAGTATGTAGTAGGAGAGAAGGTGTGGCTTTCAGCTAAGAACATTAGAACTACTAAGCTAAGTAGGAAGCTAGGGCACTAGTGGCTTAGGCTGTATAAGATCACTAAGTAGATAGGTAAATAAGCGTACTGTTTAAAGCTTCCTCTATAGTATAGGGCAATCCACAATGTATTCCACATCTCATTACTTAAGAGGTATTAGAAGAATATTAAGGCTAAAGGGGTAGAGCCCCTACCTAAGCTAGAGATTGTAGAGGGCAAAGAAGAATATAAGGTAGAGACAATCCTAGACCATAGGATCATAAAGCGAGGGAGATTGCAAAGGGAGGAATACCTAATCTAATAGGCTAGATATACAGCTGCTGACAATTAATGGATTCTAAAGCTTAATGTAGGGCTACTGTTAATTAAGGCATATCATAAGGAACGAACGTAGAAGGCAATGTAGTGTATTAACCTATAAACTAAGGAAAGAACAACGCGTTAAGCTCTAAAGATAAAGGACTTGCAGACTTAGAAGCAGACCTAGAAGCAGGCCTAGGAGAGACACGCGCACTAGATAAGTAGGCAGTAGGAGCAGCGTAAGGGTTGAAGCGCCACTAGTCTAGGCGCACAAACAAACGCTTAAGAAGAGCATGATTGTAGTCTATAGGCGCAGGTAGGGCATAGACAATCTAGAATGGCAGGCTTATAGAAGGAGGCCTCACTAGTAGTAGGGACCTAGCTATAAGGGAAGTTAGCACAGCGCTAAGAGTAATGGAAACCACCAACCTATAACGGACTGTAGCTTAGCAAGGTGAGCGTTTAAGCCCTCCTAGTAGGCGTCTAGGGTGGAGTCTACTATAGAGTGGTAGGCAGCAGTAGTGTAAGGACATAGGGCACTGTATCACAAGTAGTTGCATATAGGAGTGCAAGTTGGATATAAGTTAGTGCAATCCTATAGGTCTACTATAAAGGATACAAAAAAGATGAAGATGCAACCCTCTATAGCTATGCCCCTAAATACCTAAAACTGCCCCAACTTAGCCAACTCCCTGTTTGCCTAAGGCTTCCTTACACTATGTGCCTAAGGCTGTCAGTTGCAACTAGCCTATAACGGCCCTAAGTCTCTATAGCGCCATATGACAGCTGTAACTAACCTAAGTTAGGAGGCATCCTTATAAGCAGCAACCTTTAGGGCCTTAATTGTAATGGCACTAAGCTCTGCATGGGCCTTAGCCTAGTACACAGCCACAACTTAAGGGTTGTTGAAATCTAGGGTAGTAAGGCCTAGGATGGCAGAAGCCTTGCTAGTAGGACTAGGAGTAGGGCTGTCCTTAATGGAGGAGACAAGGTCTTAAACAACAGAGGGGCCTTTACTAGAGGCGCAACCCTTGCCATTTGCAGCGTAAGCCTTCTTAGTAGGGTAGGTAAGCATAGTTAGCTCACCCTATACAAACTTAAGGGCTAAGAGGGCCTCCTTAGATTTGATTAAATCTAAGAGCAGGTCAGCATCTTCATTGTTAGCACAACAGTCTAACAGCGCATTAGCGTAGCCCTAGACCTTAACTAAAGCCTCCTAGTAGGCAGGGTTAACCTATAAGTCTATTAGTATAGAAAAGGTAAACAAGGGAAGAGGGCCTTATAGGCTTGTAAGGACAGTTGCTCTAGAGGCAGTCTACGTAACGATCTATGCCTAAAGGCACCTAACACTGCTAGGTAGGGAAATTAAAGTAGGTTATAGAGCACTTACAACAACAGAAGCAAGGGGCAGCGTATAGGGGCATTAGAACCTTAGGGACTAGAACACACAGCGCAAACTTCCAACCTTGAGTAGTATGCTAGTCCTTCAACCTACTAAGTCTAAAGAGAGCGTGACCCTTAGGAACCTTGTCCTCATTAACATCCTTAACAGTAGGCTTGTAGTATAGACAAATTGTGTGAGGGCGTGTAGATAAAGCCACTAATCTAGGACGAGTTAGCTATAGTCCTCTTGCTTAGGGTGACGTTAGATAGGCTAGATTAGGCACAAAGGAGCACGAAAGCTTTAGCCTAGGCGTTAGCCTTCTTAGGCTTATAGCAAGGACCTATAGCAACAATAGAGGTGGAACTAATCTAAGATTAGTAGGGTGAAGAGAAAAGAGAAGAAGAGGAGTGTCACCTTGCTTTGTAGGTGCTGCTTTAGAGGAAAAGTAGGGCGAAAGAGCTGCATAAGACAGCTAGGAAAAGTAAGGTTAAGGTTAGGTAAAGGTAAAGGCAAAAGAAGGTGGGAGGTTGGAATCCTTAAGCGTGGCACACTAAAAGGGGTAGCTGTAGTAACTAACAACAAAGGGGCGTTAGGTGACTCTATAAGCAAGGTCGTTACTAACTGCCCCACCTACTAGGCAAAGTAAACAGCCTAAATAATTGTTAATGGTGAGCCTAAAGCTATTTGCAAGCAACCTAAGGAATTAGGGGCAATCCCTCTAAGAGGGGAGGTAATTGTAAGGTAGTACGTTATGTGGCCTTACGTGGACAGTGACCCTTAACTTAGGGGAAAACCCTATTATAGAGCAGTGGCCCTTACTAAGGGCCATAGAATAGAAATAGGACTAGGAGCCTAAAGGTTAGGCTCTCTAGTTAATAGTTGCTGTATCTACGTAGACCTATTGTGCTTATAGAATATAATACCTTCCTGCCTCCTAACCTGGTTCCCTAGACTCCTATGAGACCCTAGGCTTACGCTTTACAGCTTGTTGCTGTAGGCAGTATTAAGGAGGAGAGTGTGACAGGAAAGCTGCTTAGAGGATCACTTAATATACAAGATGCAGGAGATCTATAGGACTAGAGGGATGTTGCGTAATAAGTACAATAAGAAATGCATAGAAATGGGGGTGGTCTAGGTTGTTGCTAGCTGCAACAACAGCACTATAGCATATGTAGGAAGCCTAGGCATAATGTGTGCACTTGTTAAGTTGAAATAGAATCATCTAGGCAAGAGTATTTAGAGTAGTTTTAATTAATATACTATGTTGTAGTTGTGAAATCATGGTAAAGGCCATTTAGTGTCAATTAGCATAGACTGCCCACTTAGGTAGACTGCCTACTTATAGACTATGTTATTTTTTTATTAAGACTTATGTAGGCTTACTTCTTAATGTGCTATTGCTAGTTTTAGCATACTAGGCTATGAAATTCTTTAGGCGCCTAGAAGTTAGATAAGAAGACCCCCTTATAAGACATTTCTCCCTATCTAGGCTAATGTCTATGTAGTACCTATTAGGTTAAAACATAATACTTATTATAGATGGATCTACTTACTTATACTAGCGTTTCTCTAAGTAACTATAGGATTTAATTAAAGGCTATATAAGCTGTTTACAGTATGTTTAACTATTAAGCTTATGTTCCCTAGCTAGAAGTTAGTTCTATAACAACCTATTAACTATAGAATCATCTAGCCTATGCTCTTTAGCATTTTATAGCTATGTCTAAAATGTAAACATAATGACTTAGTCTATTTTAGAAAAAATTAAATAGATTAAATCTTAGAATAAAGAGGTGTTAAGAGGTAAGTGGTTAATAAACTAAAGTTAGGAGGTTTTAGGCGAGTTGTTAATTAACCTCTAGACATTAACCTCTAGATAGTTAATTTACCGTTTATAGGATTTAGAAAGCTAACTTCTAACATTAGAAAATAGAGAACTTTACAGGATAACGTATTTCACGGGCGAGTCGCCCACACGGGTGGGTCGCCCACTACATTTTTACACCTAAAATCGCAAATTTTGTAACTTAATATCTTAACAACCCTTTAATAATAAAATATAAAAATAAATATTTAGCCTTTTATAAGCGTTTAAAGTATCCTTCCTGATTTTTAAAGTAATTAGTCTTATAGTTATTGAGATACTAAGATTTAGGTTAAGAGTGGGGTTAAAAGTGGGGTTAAAACTTAATATCTTAATATCTATAAGGCTACTTGCTCTAAAATTGAAACAGAGCTCTTTAAATGCCTATAACAGGCTAAATATTTATTTTTATAATTTATTATTAAAGGGTTGTTGAGATATTAAGTTACAAAATTTGCGATTTTAGGTGTAAAAATGTAGTGGGCGACCCACCCGTGTGG
Source organism: Pseudogymnoascus sp. 03VT05 (assembly GCA_001662645.1). Lineage (NCBI taxonomy): Eukaryota > Fungi > Ascomycota > Leotiomycetes > Thelebolales > Thelebolaceae > Pseudogymnoascus > Pseudogymnoascus sp. 03VT05. Next base: position 29,175 of record KV459450.1, read on the forward strand.
GCGACTCGCCTGTGAAATACGTTAATTGTAATACTTACTAACGTATTTCACAAGCGAGTTGCGCACACAAGCGAGTTGCGCACGAAAACACGAAAGATTGACTATTCCTACTACTACTACACCACTACCCTACATAATAACCCTTATTTGATCGTAATTGATTCCTGGCGCCTCTCGCACGTACGAGCATTATGCCCCATATTACCACATGTGCCACATCGTCGCTGTCGGCCTGTAGAACCCACCTGCCGAGTAGCCTCACTTGCTACCTCTGTACGGAGTTAAGCATTAACCTCAGTACTCTAAAGGATATCCTCTCCCTCTTGTACGGAGAGACTGCCCCCTTGTATTATACGCCTCTTGCGCTTCCTTTCCCTCCTCTTTTTCTGTTCATTTGCTGCCTATAGAGCCTTAACTTCCGCCTTAAGTAGAACAGCAGAATACATCATCATTTCTGCCCCTTTAACAAGGCAGCTAACAGCATTATTAATTGAGGTAGGAGAGCTGTTCTAATGTTGTACGATGCGGTTCTTAATATGCTCTGTTTGAAAGTTAAGCTCCCTTATAGTTTAAGGAGTCTTTGAAGTCTAGTTGTTACTCTTAACTATAGGAGGGGTTAGAGTCCTTAAGCGTAGATTTAAGTGAGAGAGGACACTCTACAGCTTATACAGAACTAGTCCTGTAGCTTGGAATCTGCTCTTAATGTTCTGCTCTGTAAATGTCGCTTTAAATGCTTCTTTAAATGCAGAGAGAAACTTAAGCTTTGTGATGTGGTTTAGCTGGTTCTGTACAAAGGTTTTAATCTAACGTCTATACGAAAGCTTTAGTAGCGTAAAGCAGCTTACATCAAGTAGCTGAAGAATGTACGAGGAGTGTAGTGGCATATAGAGGGTGATTATCTTCCGTTCTATGCAGTAGTGTTGAAATTAAGCTAAGAGGTGGCTCTCATGCCCATTAAGAATAAGAAGGCGATAGGTTCCGATCGTACGAGTGCTTGTATGTTGATTGAAGTGTTGAATCCACTTATACCTAATTGAATTTAAAGTCCACCTATTCTCACTTAGCGTAATCACCTAATTGTCTAGCAATTCTAAGTCCTCATACTATGTAGAGAGGTGGTTCTGCGCCTTGAAAATAATAAACGGCGGGAGTGCCCATCCGTACGAATTAACACCTTGAATAATCAACACCCACTCTCTATTTCCAGGCTGTATAGTCTTTAGACGGCTCTTTGCTTCTAAGCTTGTAACTACCTTTGTAGTAGCAATAACTCCCATTGTGAAACCTACTTCATTAAAGTTGTAGATATCCTGCTCTAAGATGCTGTATTTTGCAACTGTGTTTCGTACAAGAGAGAACCACCCTTTAATTATCTTTAGATCTTCACATTTTGCTCGTTTGTAATCGTACTTCTGACTAAACTTTGCTTTGATTTCTGTACGACGCGTTATGAAGTTAGTAGTCCAGTTCTTCCCAGTAGGGCTCTCGCCTCGTTCAGAGAGTAGTAGGTCTGCCATTTCTTGCACAGCTTGCAGCCGGGGCGGAAATCCGCGCGAATCTAGGTCGAGTATATACCGAACGAGAGCTGACTCTTCGTACGGAGTTAATTTTCGTGAGTTAGGGGTAGAGTTGCGTCGGGAAGTCATTCCGTTCATTCGGTTGGTAATAGTTCTAGGCGATACATCGTACGACATTGCAGCAGCTCGGACACTCTTAAATTGATGTTGTTTAAGTGCTTGAATAGCTAATAGTATTCTACCCTCTTGATTAGAGGATTTAGCTTGAGTTGGTGTTGCTATAGGTTGAGTTTTGTTAAGTTGACGCGTTTTCGTGTTTTCGTGCGCAACTCGCTTGGGTGCGCAACTCGCTTGTGAAATACGTTATAGTATTATCTACCTTATAAAGCGCTCGCTTATACATCTTCCCGTTTTGTAATGACTATGTACTGTTAGCCGTTTCGTGTAGCATTAGCCTTAGAACCGTTCACGCGATATAGCAATTAGTTATTAAGTTCCCATTAACGGAAATCTCGAAGTCGTTGCATGCAGCGATCATCTCCGACAGAGATGCCCAATTCTCTTAAGTCTATGGTCGTATGTATAAGTTGTTGATGTACGGACGCATATATACCAAATGGGGAGGGGTGTAATTGGGGATGGGAAATACGATGCAAGGCCCAATACAGCACGAGCGAGCAAGTTCTTAGATTTTAGTTTTGAATTTCATATTTCATCCCTACCAGCCAGTCTGCCAATTCACCACGCCCCATCAGATCTGCCAGCATCTTATCTCCCTCCTCCTCCTATCATTCTTCCATTCCACCCCTTCTTTCCTTTCCTCTTCCCCATATATCCCCCTCTCGCTCCCAGCATCCCCTCTAAAAAAAATCCACAAATGCATCGCACCCCCACCATCCATCCCATCCTATTCCAGTATAAATAACATAGGAAAAAATAACTAACACTAGACAGCACAGCACGTTGGTTTGTTCTCACAGAATAATGAAAAGATGTCGAGTGTTTCGAGTGTTTCGAGGTTGAAAAAAGTACAAGGTTGGTTTGATTTGGTTGTTGTTTCGTCTCGGTGACCACTCCGAGGAGAGGTAGGCACGTGGGTAAGTCGATCTGTCGATATACCCCGCGTAGCCTCTTTTCTCTCCATATGAGAAAGTGAGGTGAACTATAATGGACGGTACGTTATGTACGGCCTATGATATGATCCGTGTGTATAGAATGGTTGGAAGCGTAGTTCCGAGTAATTCTCAAAACGCCAGCCGTAAAAAAAAATGCATTGCGATCCACACAACAGAAGTTTCGTGAAAGCGACTCCTCTAATGGTCGTAACCTGCGCCGCGCTGCCAAGGACTATTATATTCGTTAGCTTCATATTCACAAAGTCCATCGACTAAAGATAGGCATGTGGGAGAATCTTACCTCGCGCCATTTCCCCCCCTATGGCTCGACGGACTCGCTGTATTCGCCCGGTTATACGGCGCCTGTGCACCCCCAACCGGCCCCAACCCAAACGGAGTAGTCGGCGTAGTCTCATCGCGCTCGGCAGTGTACGAACCCTGGTACACGCCACGGCTCTTCTCGTCGTATGGGCTGGCGCCGCTCGGGAAGAGTGGCACCGATGGGTTAATCGGCGAGCGCGGTGGCTCATGCGAGTTTGCCGTCGAGGGTGGTAGAGGCATGTTTGCTGGGTGATGGCGGTTGCTCTCTGCGTCCCAGGTGTCATCATCATCGAGGTCGAGTCCGGGCTTGTAGCCGCCCTTCATCTCGCCGCGGGCAGTGGCGCCTAGAGCGTCGAGCTCAGTGGTCAGCTGCGTCTGGGACTTGATGAAAGAGGCGCGGTCGTCGCCCATGGGTTGGTAGCGCGTATCCGGGTTCTTGCGCGTGGCGGCCAGGACGGTGGATACGATAACGAGGATGAGCAGGACGAGGGCGAAGATGGCGTTAACAACGAAGAAAACGACACCAAAGACACCGGTGACGATGGCGGGTTGGTTGAAGATGGCCGAGAAGACGAGCAGGCAGATCGCGTTGAAGAGGTTGATAGAGCAGATCGAGATGTTGACAGTGTTGGTGCTCTTGTCCATCCATGGCTTCATCACAGACGCGGCAATCAGAACGCCGGCCTCAATGATCAGGAGTCCAACGGCCTGTGCCGTGCCACTGCCTTGTCCGAGCGCGATAAACATTCCCTTGACAAGGATGTACACCAGTGTCGGGATGATGTAGTAGTAGGCTGAGGCGCGGAACTGGACGTACAGAAAACCCCACTTGTTCAGCGACGTTGGGTCCGAGTAGAGGATGTAGGCCGGGTTCTTGTGCATGGACTTTGAGCGCTTCGCAATCATCACCACCTTGAAGGCGGCCCAAGCAAGCGTTCCGCCCATGCCGAAGAAGAAGAAGACAGCCAGGACGACCTCAGCTGGGGAATCGACCTTTGTGAACTCCCAGAGGCACAGGATGGTCATCTGCGGGAAACCAATGAGGACCAAGCGGAACATGATGCCCTTCAGCACGACCTTCCAGCCGTTGCGGAAGTCCTCGAATCGGGAGCTCTTCATCCACTTTTGCTTAAAGGCCAGCTCGCAGATGCCCTTGAAGGCAGCGACGCCGAGGACCGTGGCAGCCACGAAGATGCAGAAGAACATGAGACCGGTGATGAACAGATTAGTAGCCTCCATGTCAGCACGGAACGCGACTCTACCCATGCCCTTGACGGTGTAGGTGCCAGACACGGCGTCGATGGAGTTCCCATTGTTGGAGCGGCGGAAGATGGAGGTCGCCTCTGAGGCAATCTCCAGCGAACGCTTCTGTACCTGGACGGAGTTGGTGGTGAGCGTGTTGAGGATGGTGGCTGGAGTGCCGCCCGTGGACTTCTGGTACCATGTCGCGATGGTCTGCATGAAGTTGACGCCGATAATACCCATGGTCCACTGGAAGTTCTGGGTCCATGATTGCACAATGGGTGGCAGCGGGACGGCCGTGAGACCGACCATGGCGATGGCCTGGAAGTAGCTGAAGAGCGAAAGCGCGTATGCGGCAATGTGTGCCGCGGTGTTGTCGTGGCCCAATCCTGCAACGACGGCGGACACGACGAGCGCCAGACCGGCAACCACAGCAGTGGCCCAGCTCACACCCTTCTGCTCGACGGTCTTGCCGTTGGATAGACGCGCCTCCACACAGGCCTTGATGATGTCAGGGCTCGCCTTGGAGGCGATCTTGATCCTCACAGTGGCATCGAGATCGGGGATGGTGTAGGCAATGGACGGGATCTTGCTCACGACCTGAGGGCTGAAGTTGAGATTCGATGAGATGGTGATGGGACCTGGTTGCATGTGGCACACACCGGACAGCTCCTTGGATGCGCAAGGGTCGATGTAAGTGTCGAAGATCTTGTATCCGTACGCGGCGCCCTGAACGTGGAGGGTGAAGTTTCCGGTCAGGGAGGTGATACCCGTGACATCGAATGTGATGGTGCGGTTACCAGGCGTGAAGACGACATTGAACAGACTGGCTGTGAAGTTGGAATTCTCAATACAGGTGTTGAGGGATGTGGAAATGAGGAGCCTCTCGCCTGCCACGGAGGTCGCGAGTAATGAGAGGGTTGTGACAACGGCTGTCAACGGGGAGAACCCTGCGAAGCGCATACTGGGCGATTTCTGTCGTCGACGACAAGTCGGCGCCAGTATGTGGTTGTTGTTGTTGGGTATTTGGTAATCGGTATCGGGAGTCTAAAATCAGACCATTAAGACGTCGTGAAGTCTCTTTTTCGTGCGTCCTGGGCTGATTCCTTTTATTAGGCTTCGCGAGTCGTGTAGTATGTATGAAAAGTCGAATTCAGCGATCGAGATGGGAGTAATGGGCGGATTGTCATATATTTTGGACGTTGATCGCCAGGGTTCGCGGCACTGTCGGGGATGTGCGATGAGCGAGCGAACGGTAAGGGTCCTGCCTGTGCTACGGGAACGAGTGTGTTTGTTGTATGGAAGAGCGATCAAAATCGGCACAAAGTCGGTATAGTGAGGGAAGTAGCGGCGGTGAGGTTGAGAGGGTAGGTGGGAAGGGAAGTGAGGTCGTAATGAGAGAAAGAGAGAAAGAGGGATCGGGTCGAGAGTAGTAGGGTGTGGAGTTGTTACAGGGTGGTTTGGGTATAGTTTAGTTTTGGGAGTAGAAGTCGAAGTACTTTCTGTACTAGAAGCGGAAGGGGGAAAGGCCGGGGGATGGGGATGGGGATGGGGATGGGGATAGATGGGAGGATGAGTAGAGTTGTTGGTGTGTATTGAAGTACCAAAGTATAGTACAATACGTAGTAAAGGTACTTGAGAGTGGAATAGCGCGTGTCAATTCGTGGGAAATCTTGGCAAGCTTGGCATTAATGAGGGTCTTTTTGTGCTGGAACGGGTAATTGTGGCCTTATGTGGTCGTGTTTGGCCTTATCTATAGGGCATCAATAATATTCGGCATCGTTTGTTTGTACTGTACAATTACTGCCAATTTTCTAACTTTACGGTGGTACGTGGCTGCGTGGCTGCGTTGTTTTACGGCGGCCACGTCGACGGGGCGAAAGCGGTAATAAAGAATACAAAGTCAGACATTCGGATATTCTATAAAAGATGTGAATACGGGGAAGCCATTGAAGAGCTTCTTTGCCACTGACAGTATAGTAATATACAGGCGGCTGTGCTGGGGATAGTATATACGGATAATATACTATACGGATAGCAATAATACGGGCATCGTATCGATCGAGATTAATCTTGTGCTCGTATATATACCCGGTAGTAGTTGTGAGAGTGCCGTAGCCATACAGTAGTAAGACAAATGATGTGTGCAAGTACCACTCTCATACTCAAGTACCACTTACAGTATACCATTCGCCTACCCGCCCCAGCTGCAACCAAGCCCGCGGTCGTCGTCATCGTCCAACCCACTTTCTCATCCTGCACAGCCTCGTTTGGAAAGAAAGGTACTTGCAGGTCTTTGCAGGTCTCCGTCGCACATCACACAAGCAACCACAGCAACCACAAGCAAACAGAGAAAACATAAAGAAAACACAGCCAAAACCGGTTCACGGTGCAGAACAACAATTACAGTCCGCCAATACATGGTGAGAAGGTAGAGTACATCAAAGCGCGGGCCATAGCTTAGCCTTCAACACGAGATATCATACAGTATACCGCATAACATACAGTAGTGCTGACTGGACATAACTTCTTTATCGCTCCTAGCCGATTGTTTATACCACCCAGAGTACATCCCATACGACTGCCCATCGCCCGCCCCGATCTGTCTCCTGCCACCCTCATCAGACCTCCCTTTTCACTCTTACCGTATAAACGCTATACTTAGCACCATTAGCACCCGTCTCGCACTCTAGACCACACTCCAGCCACCACCCATCAACATCTCCCTCACGTGCCCCGTCCTGTCCACCCCAAAACAAACCCAACACACCCCTCGTCCCACCACCACCAACACACCTCCGCCAACCGCCAGCCCAGCACTGCAATCTCCGCTCCACCCCGCTCCGCCGCCCTCCACCACGCATCGACAGTAACCTCCTCCTCTCCACCCCACCCAGCCCTTGGCTCACGACTCCGCCCCAATCCACCTTCCCCGACTCATTAGCGCCCCCTTGCAGTAGCACTTCCTGCACCGCGCGCGTAGACTGTACATCCCCTCCCCGCCAAGTTATGCGCAGCAGAATGGGTAGCGGGTACACGCCGTTTCAGAGAGGACGATCGGGGATCGATTTTGCCTTTGTGCGGTCCGCCAGTCGTGGTGGGAGTGGTGGGGTTGGTAATACGTACCTGCGTCGCGCTGAGCGTGAAGGGAAGGAGGAGGGGGGGAGGGTTGGGAGGAGTACAAAGGATGTAAAGTTCGAGATGGTGGCCGGAAGGAAGGATTCGAGCCAGCGAGCGTCTAGCTGGGGTTACTCTATTTGATGAGGGGGCAAGGGGCTGGGATGAGAGAACAGACATCAAGAGCTCTTTGATGGTTGGTGGTGAAAAGTGTAGGTCACGTGTTCTCCTTTTTCGCCGTTCCTATATTCGTATAAAAAACGGTCCAGTACAGCACACTGCAATGGAATTATACACGGATGATGTTATTCTAACGAATTACAAGATGGTTTGGATTTAGCAGGTTGCCGGTTGGCAAGCTGCGGTCTGATTGATGAAGAGGAGGGCACAGGAGCCGGATGCCAGGGCGGCCCTGGGTGGTGGTGGGTGGTGGTAGGATAGGGGGGTGACAGGAGACGAAGCGGTGGCAGGATGTCTGAACCAAGTCTATGATAGTCTTTTTCCTGTTACCAACGTGCTCAACCCCCCGCCCGTAGCGGTCATCGTTAACCACGCCAACTAGCTTTTTATGGTAACCAATATTCATTTCGGAGGACTTCGGAGTATGTCAAAAGCTAAAGCTGAGGTGAGGTGTATGGGGACGACGTATAACTTTGCGCTGAGAATGCCATAGAATAAATCGAAGGGTTCGGAGTTTATCCCTCGAACTCCTCGATAACCACTCCATTGCTGTAATGACCTCCGCAATGTCCGACGTAGCTTCACCATCCGCAACCTCATTCAGCTTTGTCGTAATGACGCCCTTGCACCGCACGAAAATAACCCTTTTCATCGGCTCTGAGTAGGACACCCGAACTTGCTTTATGCCCAGAGAAGTTATAAAATGATTTAGTTGGCGTCTCATCGCTATCATTTCTATTATCTTCAACTGTGATCATCCATCCCTTCGAGTTCCTAGAGGTCTGAAAGGGTGCTACTGCCACTACCGGCCACTCTTGCTCACTATCTTGAATATCGGTATCGAGTTTTGTTACATTTGATATGAATCACCAGTGGAGGGGGGTATTCTTAGAGATACCATGGGACTCGGGAGGACACAGTAGCCCTTGCCAGTGATTTTAGAGACCACAACTACTGCTCGGGGGGAAGATGCTAATCAGAAGGATAGCAAGCTAAGAAAGACAAGAGCTCCATGCATCCTAATCATAAAAAGATCCCTGGTGCCAAACCAGAAGAGAGAGATCACATCAAATATTTCCGAGGGGCAGGGGTGAGAGTATCGGTCTTAGCTCCCATTCGAGCTCTTCGAAACTAACGTTTTAGCATACGGCCGTGGAATTTTACGACCATGATATTGTACTTACAGACTTTGAGTTTGTCGCGAGACAATTTACCATTCTCCAGCAGTTCAAAGAAGGGAAACAGATGCTACGACCTCAGGCTTCTCTACTTTCTCAAATCCATGAGGAGAGGGGGCGGTGGATGTAATAGGTAACAGCAGACTATTGGCGGCGGTGAGATAGGTAGGTTACAGAAGTGTATCAGCGGTGGTGAGAAGGAAGCGTGGTGAGAGCTATTCATCTAAGCACTCTTTGAATGAGCGCAGCACTGTCTCCATGTGCGCATACGGGGCCCTCCCATCGTACTGAACACACGCCATCCCCTCCTGGTGGAGGATTATCACTACGAGGTCTAAAACCTTGGTCCTCTCTGAGACCACAGCGATCTTTTCAGGGTAGTACATTGATTTTATAGAGAAGGAGAAATCACTTTGAAGGCGATGATGAAATATACACATTCCGTACTTGTGAATATAGTTCAAATATAATACAGAGGGGAATCTCTCAGGGTTCATAAAATTTATTTGCTTTCATAAATATAATTTCGAACATTTCGAGCAGTAAAACTATTATAAAATTAAGAAATAAATTAACCACCATCACAATAACAGACTTCAAAACCAAACCATTTCATCACAACGAATAAAACCAAAAATTGAAAATCAAATATATTAAGCCAGGTATACCCATCACCCAGCCATTCCATAGCCCTTCCTACATCCTATTAATATAGGTGTACACAATCACCTAATTCCATTAAGCATAGTTGAAATGAACAGAGAAGTTCGACAACCCAGGTGAAGTTATGATCCCAAAAGCATGAAACAGAACGCACTGGTTTCGACGATGCGGGTTTGACGACCCCGAGGATAAAACAACGCGTGTGCACAACACCAACGACGCAAGCGGGCTCGACAGCCCTATCCAAAACCTCACAAAATCGTCACATCCACCATTAAACATCCAACTTCTCCCTCTCATGCTCCTCACTCTGCCTCTTCTTCCTGCCCTGCCTCAAGAACCCCCGTCCACGACGCTCTCTCTCCCAGTTCGGCGATCCATCCCTCCTGCGCTGCTGACATCTCAAAATCGCAACCATCAACCCAATCCAAAATAGAATCATCACCACAACCCCCACATTCCCCAACTCTGGGGTCGCATCCCCAACACCCTTGTATGGGAACCGAACCCCGGTCGCCTCATCCACATGGGCTTGCGCCGGGTCATACGACTTGTGATCAAGATACGGGTTACCAACCCCGTCATCCTGCGCCGCAAACATCGCTTTCGTCGCCGCATCCTCAACTCCCTTCTGTCTCTCCGCCTCCCTCAACTTGGCCACCTTCGCAATCTCCCTCGCAGCCTCCTCTCGATCCGCAGCGCTCACCCGATCCTCCCCAGCTCTCAATCTTTGCTCCTCCTCCTTGACACCCTGCCCCGTCCATGTCGGCGCATGTGCCTCCAATGGCGATGGCGGCGCGCGCTTGCTATACTGAGGTAGAGTTGGAGGCTGGTAATCAATCTCCTTGAGGAAGGCAGCGCGAACAGAGGCCTTGCGTGCGCGTTCCTCCTCAAGTTTCTTGGCGAATTTGATGCGGCGCAGGGCACGTTCCCTGGCCTCACGCTCTTTTCTGATGCGGCGCGCTCTTTGGCGCTGCTTCTTGTCCCAAGATGAGGCTTCTTTACTTTTGGTTTGCGTGGGTTTGGGTTTGACAGCCTTGCGGGCCATTTCGCGCTCTTTAGCTGGGATGGCGTCGGTGGCGGTTAGGTCCGTCGCACCGGAATCAGCTTCTGTGGTAATTGTATCTGTAGCGGTTGACTGTATAGTGCCAAAAACTGACTCGGGGGTGGTGGATGGCGGTCGGGCTGGCCCAAGTGATGCTACAGTAATAGTCTCGGCAATAAGATCGTCCGCCGCGTTTGCGCTGAAAGGGGAAGGGACGACAGGCTCGATTGGGGCCACAATGGCGGCAGGCACGGATGGAGCATCTGCCGCGCCTGGAACGTTATCTTCGGCGGGTTCGACCGCCCGGCGGTAGACAGTAGACGGAAACCATACGTTATGATTACCGTGGCGAGCAGTTGATTTGTGAGAAGCAGGCGTATCATCGTTCTCGTCACCTGATTCACCCTCCGCTCCTTCCTCGTCTTCTCCATCCGAGTCGTCCTCCGCACCTTCCTCATCCTCTTCAGATTCCAGAGAGGCACCTTCCTCTTTTTCATCATCTCCTGGTTTACGGGTGGCACCTGCCCCAGTTGTGTTGTGCTCCACAGTCTTGAAGTTGGGGCTTAATCTGCGAGGAGCTCCAACAACCTCCTTACGAACCTCTCGCATATTGAAGCTGCAAGCATTGTTGAGGTCGGCCATGTAGGCTTCAAATTCGCCAACATCGCGTTTTCCAATTCCCCGGAAGCCCTCATAGGTCTTTAGCTTGGGCTTTTTGGGCGCCCCAGGTGATAGTCTGACAGCTCTGAATAGCCTGAGAAGTGTCAACATTGGAGAGACTTTACGCTCAGCACCATCAGACGCGATGTCTGTGATAGTGCTTGTCGAAGAGACATTCTCATCTGCCTTGTGAGCATTTGCCTTCCGGCACAAGTCGGCCGCAGGGCAAGGGATATCAGGCGCACATAGTTCAGCAAGTTCGCAAGGATCAACCGGATTAACGACGGGCTTTCTGAGAGGAAGAGCGAGTCCACAGTCTCCAAGTCCAGGCAGCCCCTCCAACAGTTCTATTTTGATCTTCTCAGTGGCTGGGTTCTCCTTCACGGCAAAGACAACTTTATTCACGAGTTCCTCGCGAGTAGCTTGGTCTTGGTCTTCGTAGTCCTCCAAGGAAAGTTCGCTGAGCTCCTCAAAGAGCTCGCTGCCCAAAACGACCTTAAGAACTCTGTGGATTCGGCGTGGGTCTTCAGGGTTGCTTGGTGCATCCTCTTCGTAGCTGGTCACACCAGGCAAGCCTTCCATGACTGGGAGATTTGGGCCCTCGATGGCTTTCATCAGGTTGTCCATGAAGGTTTGATCAACGAAGTTATTCGAAGATCCAGATGCAGTGACTCCTTCTCCCCCTGGCTTCTTATGTGTTATCCCCTCTTTATTTTCTTTCTCTGCCCCTGCCTTCTTACTTGCCAGCTTTTCCGCCAACTTTTCTGACACCACATCCGCCACCTTACCCGCAACCTTCTTTCCGAGCTCGCCAACCAATCCCCTACTATTGATGCGGCTCTTATATCTGCCAGACTTCACAGCAACGACCTTTTTGGGCGCCTTAAGTTTTTCCTCCTTGCGGTCTTTCTGGAAAATATCAAACAACTTGCGCGCCCTATCGTTCTTGGCCATTTGGCCCTCTCGGAGTCTTTCTTTGCGGTCGGCAACCGCCAACTGCCATGATTCTCCATCTTTGACAGCTTGCTCTTCTGGTGTCAATTTTGGCTTTTGTTCTGGTGGAACTTGCAGATCAACTGGCTTATTCTCAGCCTCTTGATGTGCTTGCTCCAGCATTTTATCAGCATCAAATGAGTCAAAGTTGGCAACGATGTCGCCCCCCTCATCTGGCAAAGAAGCTTTTCCGTCGGCCAACAACGTGCCTGGGTTGCCTTGAGCTTCTTCGGTGGACACTGGAACTGGCTCTTCAGTTTCCGGCTTTTCAGTTTCCGGCTCTTTAGTTTCTGGCTTTTCAGTTTCCGACTCTTTAGTTTCTGACTCTTTAGTTTCTGGCTCTTGAGTTTCCGGCCCTTCAGTTGCTGGCTCTTCAGTTGCTGGTGCAGAAGCTTCCTCCACGTCCGCAGATTTTAAGTCCCATTCACCGTCAGTGGCATCACCGTTAGAATCCCATTCAGCGTCATACTCCCCATCATATGCCTCACTATGTTCCCCATCGTATTCCTCATCGTATTCCTCATCGTATACTCCATCATATTCCCCATCGTACTCCCCATCGTACTCCCCATTATTCTCCCATTGTTCTTCGGTGTCCCATGGCTCTTGGGCAGCCCTGGGGCTTATATGCCTAGGCGCCATGGTGTACGAATACCAAAAGCGCCAACAAAAGTTGTATGAAGTGAGAATATCAGATTTGGGTGAGAATTAATACTAGTCGAATATGTGAAAAGTATATCTTCCGACATCCTGGTATATCTGAGGAAAAGGGAAGATAAAACGGAAGGAGAGAGATTTCGACGCCACGGGGGAGAGGTAGGTACCGTAATAAATTAAAGACATCAGGCGTTGGATCCATTACTGACTTGTGGTTCCTGGCTAATGTTTGGCGTGGTGGAACCCCACACGCTAATGCTCGCCGTCGATATAAGAATTTGACGCCGGTGAAGTTGAACGCGCTAATGCCCGCCTTAACCATGAGAATCTGACATCAATGAAGCTTACTCTCTGATATCGTGGACTCTTAAATACAGTTCGGGAGGAATTAAATAAACCGTGATCGTACAAGGAAACCTAACTTACATTCAACTCGCATTGAGAACACATCAATAACACTCCGCTAAGTTCAAGACCTGATGAATCTCAATATGGACTTACTACTTTAGGCTCAAATATAGTGTTCTTAAATGCACTTGCATTCGAGGACACTAGCAAGCCGTGGGTGTGAAACGGAAATCGTGGCATGAGTTATGGCACTGGAACCTCGCCGTCGTCAGATCAAACTGGAGCTTCTTGGGTCTTATTTGTGGGTATCATTGTCATCGCCTACTCTATGGCCCCAGCGCAAGGGGTCTCTGCCCCGCAGCCTGGCGCTTGCTCTATTCCTCATACCAGTCTCTGCCGCAGAAACTCCGCAAATATTCCAATATCTTCGCACGTCTCCAATATCCTTCCTAGATCATCCACGGTAAGAGATTTCGCCTGGGTGGTTTCCGTCATGCCATCTCCATCGGGAAGAATGTTCTGTGAGACAACACTAAGTGAACCGTTCGACTCGATCCCCACTAAAATGTCCGCTATCCGTGGGCCAACGGGAAAGATTATCCTTAGGCTTGGTCCTGGCTGAGTGTATAAGCTGACATCGACGGGTATTTTTGTAAACTGTAGCTCTTTATCCCTGTCGCTTGCCTCCGCCATGAAGGCGTCAAACTCATCCTTCACGGTACTCTCCTCTCCCGGTACATCCTCGCTTTCCGTCTTATGGTCCGATGTATATTTCGACCCAAAGCTTCTTTCAAGTAGCGTAGATAGTCTGGTGTACTGTCTCAAAATGGGTAGCATTTGCACTAGCTCCCTTGGATGACTGAACGGTACCTCCGTTAACGTTAGAGCGTATTCCATTTTTGGAATAGTGAGAGTGTTCGTGTGGCACTGCTTCTCACGCTCGCCTGCGCGGTTATACACGCTGACCAGTTGCTCCTTCCGTATTCTTCGGTGGGCACCATCTGGCTCGCTCGGTTCCGCGGTTTGGAGTGGGAAGGCAAGAGCGTCGAATGCCGCTAAAGCATCTGGTTCAAGGTGTGCGCCAGTCGAGTCGTAAATTTGCATTGCTGCGCTGTATGGCAAGGTTAAGGGTGGGCTGAACTTTGCCACAAAGCGCACATCTGGGAATTTCTGATTGGGTAGCTGGCCTGGCTGTTCGATGCCTTCCATGCCACTGTCATCCTTCTGGTCGGGGTCGGAGGGAAGAAGGATGTTTGGAGGATCCTGCCAGTCAAGAACGACGTCGGAAGCTGAGAGGAGGACGTCATCAGCCGTTGGGTTGGATTTGGCGACGGAAGGTGAGATCCATGCCGAGGAAACGCGAACGGGAGGGTAGACCATGGATGACGACTGGTCACATTCAAGAAGGAGCGACCATGTTTTACAGCCTTCTCCCTGTGAAGTAGCGTGCCTCTCTTGCCAGTATTCCAAGCAGAGCCCGACACTACCATGGGCATTCATAGCAGGCAGGCCGCTCTTCTGCAACAGAGCAGCCCTCACGATTTGCTCTTGTGTCTTGCCTGACATTGCCTCCTCTTCTGTCAGCCTGGCCACTTCCCATTTGTGTAGTCTCTCTAAGCTGTCATATATTCCAGCAACTGCTTCGTGACAATTCAGCTGGGGCATCACACTGAGCTTGTCCAATCTCGCCATCCTATCCAGGTTTCCCGCGAATCGGTCCACCCGTTTCGTCAACACGGTTTCGTCCTTGCCGAGCTTCAGATCATCAAGTAGAATCTTCCCAGCTTGGTCCGCATGTCGCGTCACGCTCTCTGGGCTCTCCGGGAATCCGAGCGTTACCGTCTCGACGACATTATCAGTGAACTCGATATCGATCGACAGTCCGGTCCCAGCGATAATGAGAGTCTTTGACTTCCCTCCCCTCCCCATCCCGGTCTCCCATAAACACTCCAAACCCACTGACCGCGCCAGCCGCTCGATGCCATCCTCGCTGACCCTGCCTTTCACTGCCTTTAGGGTATCAACAATCTGCATCAATTTCCTCCTCTTTCGCTCATCCTCATCAAGCCTTCCGATCCCTTGTAGCCCGCCCAGTCCAGCCCCTAGCCCCAACCCCCCGCCCAGGTGTCCCAGCCCACCCCCCAATCCACCAGCTGATGCATCGAGTCCTAGGTCTCCCAGCGGCAGTGTCGCCAACGCCGCTGCTGTAGTCGGGCTGTCGAAATTTATTCCGCCGAACGAGGAGGCTGTCGGGTGCGCGTACTGGTTCGAGTTTGCGGGGCTCTTCTTGTATTGCTGAGGCGAGAGATTGATTGATTTGCTCGCCGAGAAAGGCGTGGAGACAGGTGGCGTCAAGCCTGCCCCGAGGCCGGCGGGGTGCTTTCCGACAGGCGTCGGGGTAGCCATTGGACACGCTCAATGCTTTGACGTGTCGTGGAGTTGGATATCGCTTCGGGGCGGTTGTTGACGCTTTGTCGTTAACATTCGATCCTGTGTCGCTTCAATCGCTTGTGAGGAGACGACGCGTGGATAGTGGCGTGAGAGACGATCTTGGGGAATAAGGCAATTTATTCGAGTGTTGCTCAATTCGCAATTATAGTTGGAGCTGTATTGCAGTTTAATAGGCGCTGTTATTGAGTGGAGTGTGGACAAATTGTTCAGCCTTGCAAACAGGCTGGCCAAGCCGCTTTGGTTCAAGTCAACGTCACCTCGCCTATCCTATAATTTACTACCATGCTCAATATGTTCAACGGTGCCCACAACAACTTCGGCAATATGCATTTTTGCATATGGATACAATGTCCTTAACCCCTTTTTTTTACAGCTCTGTTGTGCCGAAAATGGCAGATTTAAGCTTATGATGTCGATGAGACAAGCTGATGAGGCACACACCGAATGACTAAAACATGTATTGCTACCCAGCTCAAGGACAAACTACCACCAAAGTCCTAACAAACCGCTAAACAATAACAAATAATACCTCTGATGCGCTGCTTGAGGGCCTACCATCTGATAATAATACCTCTATCCTCCCCTTCGCTACCGACGTTTTGTGACCGAACATAAACCATGAAACCCGCGTCCTTCTCACCGAATTCCCCTGGCCTTCGCCTCCTTCTTCTGCATCAATAATACTTCCAACTTTTGCTGGATGTCTGCTGCATCAGACACCATCCTCGCCACTTTCAGAGTATTGCTATTTGATCTTGATAATGGCAGGTCCGCGAGGCGTTTTTTGGGAACGACAGCAGCCTTCTGGCCAGTTAATGGATATTTCTTAGTAAACCGCTCTAGAAGCTCTCCTGCCCAGCGCTGAGACTGCATGACAGCTTCTCTGCCCCCCGGATCTTCCGGATTGTCCCAGATCACCCGTTTCTTGGTAGGTTGCGAATCACCCCGTGAATTGGGTCGTGTATTGGCTCTTAGTGGACGCTGATACGGCAAGGTATTTCCAAACTTGCCAGGGATAGGCCATGGTGGATGGCCTGGTGGTGCGACGCGGAATGGGATATTGATGGTTGCAGGAGCTGTTGGTATAGCTGATGCCGACAATGTTGGACGAGTATGGGAGCGGACTTTTTGTACCCAGATCTCGTTTTCTCTGAAAATCAACGGTTTAAAATCAGGCACTCTGGGGTCAAACCCAGTAGTTGTGTCCTGACCTGGGGCACTGTTTTGCATATCCTCGTCAACTTTCCCCCCATTTTCATAATCAGTGTCGTTATCTGTCTCGATATCCCTCAATGCCTTCAACAGAGAGTCCAACTTGTTCCTGTCTCCCTTCTTCCATCGCTTGAAAGTCGACATAAAGGCGTCGACATCTTCATCACCGCCCGTTTCTTGCCGCTCTGCAGCCTCTTTCCCTCCATCTTCCACAAAGAGCCTCTCAAACATCGCTTCTGCAGTTGGCCTTTCGCTTACAGGGTTAATGACCGGGCCAGTAAGGGTGATGGCAGGATCCCATGAAACGCTTTTATTGTGCGTACGGCGTGGCGAACTAATCGATGGAGTATGGCCGACTGCTGTAAGTACGACAGGTGATGCCGAAGCGTGACCATTTTCCATAGAATCCAGTGCCGATTTGCTAGTCGAGTTTGGGCGTGGAGGATCTGCCTTGTTATCTTGATTTTTTTGTCTTTCTTGGCCCACAAACCATCCGTCAGGCGTGTAAGAGTTCCCTGCGCGACCGGGAGAGTTGTGTTTATTTGGAGATAAGGGCTCACGAATTGGCTTATATATCGGAGAAGTTTCTCCTTGTCGTCTGGATTTACGAGTGATATCGTCTTTCTTTGGCCCTGCTTTTTGAGGCTTGCCAGAAACTCCGTTGACGATTGAGCCATTTCCCCGAATAATATTCCGACTCGAGGGTTGAAGATAACGGCCGACAGTGGTAGGAGTGGGTTCCAAGACAATCTCTGGATCCTCCTCGAGTGCATCCTTACTTATCACTATGCGCGAGAAGGGCGCATCTTTCTCTCCGCTCTCGCTCTTACGATGCCCCCTCCCATCCACCCCATGTAGAGGCCTGAGTTGGTGGATCTGATTAGGTTTGTAGTGAGCCTTTCTTAGCATTGCTTGATACGCGAACTCTCGATCGGTAGGTTCGCATACGCCCTTCAAATTTTGAGGCTCCAGATCGTCATAATGCTGCGAGCCTGATTTTGGGATCATTTGGAATGCATGATCGTCGTCTTGTATCATTTGAGCTCTGAAATTTCCAGTGAAATATTGCCTCGCTTGGCTATTGAGGCTCTCCCCGTGTGTTGCCACTGTAGGATGTACTGGGTCGCTCACAGTTGCCGACCTCCTCGATCTAGGTGTGTGGAGCGTTATGTTTGGATCTATCGCCAAAATATGTGCTTCGGGGTTTGGGTATACAGCTTCCGTTCGCAGAGCTGGAGGCGCTCCACCTCCTGGTACAAACGTGGCTCTCATAGGCACACCGCGAAGCTCATCGACACTGTCACTGGTGAAATTGAGAAGCCTCTGCCTCAATTGCCTCGATAGTATTTCTGGATCCGGGATTGGCTCCGGGGTACTCCTGAGACTCTGTGGTGGCCTCCATGCCTGCCAGTCACCCCAAGTAATATCTGCTGGCAGCCATGATTCCTGACTTTCATCCACTGGCGTCCCTACAGGGCTTCTGAGCTTCCCGGTGCGTCTACTGGCTTGCATGCGTTCACAAATAATAGTTTCGTTAGCAAATCTCGAAGGTATATCCTGTTCCTCATCTCTTTCCGCGATGAAACCTGGCGGAAAGAGACATCTGGCTTTGACGCCGGAGGAGCGCACCCCAGATACAGGGGATTTGTTGTCGCATATCTGGTCAAAACCAGGGCCCTTATCATTTTGCGACGGTATTTCAAAAGCATTTGGGGCTTTCCATGGAGCACCAAGATTTAGGTTGCTTCTCTTCAGTAGAGACGAGAAGTACTCATCATCTTTACTAGGAGAGCGGTAACTACCGAGCAACGAGCCAACGTTGCTTTCTTTAAGAACAGGCGTAGGTAGATTCTTTGAAGGGGCGCCTAAAGTTGTCGTAGTTTCGTAACCACGTTTATGAAATAGGCTCCGGTTGTGAACATCCCTCACCGAAGAAACATGCGGGCTGTCACCTCTATTTCGAGATGCGCTACTGCGCCATGGATTGGCTTTTGTTGGCTGTTTTGACATCTGCTTTGGCAGTTCTTTTGGCGTCTGCTTTGCCTGCTTTTGCGTCTGATTTGGAGTCTGCTTTGGGGCCTGCCTTGGAGTCTGTTTTGGAGTCTGTTTTGATGGGTGCTTTGGTAGCTGCTGTTGTGGATGCTGTTGTGGCTGCCTCAGTGTTTGCTTCGATAACTCCTTCGATGGCTCCTCCGATGGCTGCTTCGATGGGGATGCCGCAGATTTTCCTTTTTCTGCTGGCGAAATCCCCGAATTCCAGGGCCGGGGTTGTTTTGCAGTCTTCTGCCGTGGGGTTTGTTCGGGTGTTGGCGACAATTCAGGCATCTTCCCACGGCCGCTATGTGGCGGAGGTTTCGACATCTTGGCGCTTGCTACTTGAACGCAGCTAATATCTCCCTGCCGGTGATCAATAGAACTGGAGAGGGATATATGCCTGAGTTGTTCAGTTCGTATGCCACCCAGTGTATCTTGAAGGATGGAACCCACCCTACCTTTTCAATGGCGCCGCGTGAATGAGGTATCCCGTTCCAACTCAATCTAAGCATACCAGTTTGGAAGTTCGAGACGTTCAGATAACTTGCTCATATCCATGCGGGGGATGGGTGAATCCAAGCACTCAATGAAGAGTAAATGATGGTATCAGAATGAAGCTGCGGCTATATAATACGCTTCGAGATGCTTTAACGCTGCGAAGGCCAGTGAGGTCGCTTCATGGTTTGAAAGAGAAAAGAACAGCAACAGAAGATGGCAACCTCTTTGAGGTTTTGGAGCTTGGCGGGTCTGGATGCCACCGCGTGGAAGGGGCGACCTGCGTTCTTGCCATATTTAAAGCTCATCCGCGCTGCCTACGAATAGACCTAGGCATAGCCGACAATGGATGGAGAACGTCTTATACTTCAGAAACTAGGTGAAGAGAAGAAATAGAAATGCTAAAGAACCAAGTAGACATATTGAGGGTATTAGAGATTCCCTTACCTGGGCTGTGAAGCCGATAGTGTTGGAAAGTACCCTGGAGCAATCTTTTCGGAAGGAACGACCAAGAAACGATAGTGAAGAATTCACACACCCTCCCCCTTCTCATAGTTGATAAAATACCAGCAATGATAAAATCAGGTACATTGATTGCTTGCAATAAATGGCGACCCAAACGCTTCAACTATCCAAAAACCACCATGGGCATAAATCATGACCGCCTGTTCTTGCCCCCAAAACCAACTAAAAAGAAGTACAGGCGCAGCCTTACATACCGCTAGCAGCAGCCTGAGCAGCCACCCATTGGGCGAATCCGGCCGGGTTCCTTGTCTGCAGGAAGACGGTCCCGGGACCTGTAAATTTGCACACCAGTCCTTCTCCAGATGCCACACCGGACATAATACCCCCGGAGGCGATGCGCTCAAGGACGTACTTCGTATTCCATGCAACGAGATGGCCGTTATCGACAACATATCGCTCTCCTTCTTGGAGCTATTACTGTGTCAGCATGCCCCCCATGATGGAGCTATGGCAGATAACTTACATCTTTTCGAATAATAGCGCCGAAGCTGGTAATCCACATAATTCCGGTTCCAGAAATCTTGAACACGAAAAGACCTTCGCCTGAGAACATGGCCTTCCCCAGGCCCTGGCGCTTGAAGTCCTTCACCACGCCTTGCGTCGATGCAAGTAGGGCATCCTTGCCCACGCTCCACTGCTCGCTTCCGGTGAGGCGAATCGAAGTTATATCACCAAGAGCTTGTGGGGCTAGAAGAAGTTCTCCTGGGCCTGTGAACGTCGAGTGTGAAATATGGCCAGCCAAGATTTTCGTCATGCTAAATTTCATGTTTCCCTTGAGCGTTACAGTTGGAGACATGGCAATCATACAGCCTGTTCGCCATCAGTTCCCGCTCTTAGATGCAAAATAGAAACAATTCGCCAGAACCTACCGGGCTTAACGGTCAAAGGGCAGCCAAATGCCAGCTGCAGAGTAATGATACTATTCGTATCCCTGTGGCTGATCCTGTAACTCCCTCCATTGAACGTCCCGACATCATCTTGCGTGGCTACCGCTCCCATAAACTGCCCCGCCGCCGGCGCACCGGCATGCATGTTCACGCCTTGTTGCTGCTGCTGCTCCTCCTCTTCATACTCTTGTTTCTCATCGGGATACTGGTCGGCGGCTATCCCCGGTGGGGGCGCATATTGCGGAAGAGCCGCCGAAGCAGGCGGACTGGAGGGCTTCTGGTACGATGTGCGGTGAGAGAAGTTTGGGGGCGGCGCATATTGTTTTTGTGCTTGCTGGCCTGGGGCAGGGGGTGGAGGGTATGATTGCGTGTTTGAAGGCGCAGCACCAGTTGGGGGCGGCGGGTAGTATTGCCCCTGAGCTGGGGCCGGAGGAGTAGGAGTTGTCGGAGGCGGGGCAAAATGCTGTTGTTGCTGCTGGGTTGGTTGACTGCCCGGGGGAGCTGTAATTAAATGCTGTTAGCTTCAGAGTGAAATGACGGTTGAGCTTGAAGGATCACAAAGGAGCGGGGTAGAGGAATGGGATCCTTACGGGGATAGTAGCCAGACATGGCGACAGTTTTCGGAACACAATGCCAACAGCGATATAAAAGGACAGAGTATAGATTTGAAGCTATACGTAGGATATGGAGAGTGTGGATTGACGCTTCGTGGACAATGCTACCTTGTTCCTGTCAGCTCTCTATTCCCCAGCTTTACCCCGCACCGCCACGAACAACAAAGGGACACAAACCTTGATTCAATAGCGACAATCAGTTCCAAATAGCAAGACAAGAAATGCAGAAATTGTAGAAATGAAGCAGCGACGTGTATCGGGGAAGCAGGCACATCTATATACCCGCTCACCTACCTGCAGCTGCGCTTGACGCTGAATGGCCCATGCCCAGTAATTGGAGACTGCATCTATTTCTAGCGCCAGCGATCAACTCCCTCGAAACATCCTTACATAGTAGCACTGTGGCAGACGGTCGCCAGCATGCGACCAATAGCGCCATTCCTGCCAGCCATCTTGTCGGTATCGACGTATTGACGAGGGTTGTGTGGTTGCGGGATCGGTGGCTATCAGCGCCGTCAATTGGGCCCGCTTCCGCTTGGGAGTGCCGTGGGCGCTTACAGGTGGAGAGATTGATGAGCCCTGGTGCTCGGCAGCGCGAAAAGAGACACAACGGAGACACAGCAGAGTCCGTATAGTACTCTCTGGGCACAACATGTCGACGATCACTCACCAAACGCTACACAGGCAATTAGGGACATCATACATCACGCACAATAATATTGTCAATTTGGAAATGTTTTTATGATCTTGCAATTTTGTGTCTATACCACTACGAGCTGTCTGTCTCTAAAAGGCTCAAGCAAGTTTGCGAAAAAGTCACTTTCTCGTCATCGCATCGCATCGCATCATTCTCTCTGCCAGAACATATATAACCTATCCATGCATCATGAGCATCATATTTTAGTTTCCCGTCCCTTGTAATCCGTACCCTACATGAAAGCATCCTTGATCTTGATTCCTCTCCGCCCGTAAAAAGCCAAGAACACCAAACAAGAAGCCGAGGAAATACCCCAAGGCACACTCTAACCCTGTTGTCTCTTGCGCTTTCCGACCTGTGCGGAGAAACCAGTCTTGATGGCCGTAACCGAACGACGCGATCCACAGGAGTTGCAGGTGATGAAGTACAGTCTGTTCTCTCCCTTGTTGAGCTCCGTATCCGGGGATCTGCAAGTTTTGCAAGTGACGTATTCCACTGTTTTGAATTAGTTTCTGATTTTCTATGCAAACGCGGCTCGCTGCTGGGAAAACTTACTGATATATCTCCTCAAGACGTTCTCGATCTGCTTCTGTTGGAAGCGACCCTTGATAACTAATCTCCTGCTTCCGTCGACGGAACCGCTCGTACCCAACTCAGCGAACAGGTATGATGTGACGTGCTCATCGGTCCTCTTCATCCTCTTGCAGATCTCGTTCAGGTTGGCGAAGATAGTCTTCTTGTTTCCTTCACGGAGACACTGTGGTGGGGGGATCTTGTATGATCTCGAGCCGCTGCTGGCGTGGTCTGGGTTCTTTTGGGCCAGCAGGCTGAAGAAGCGGGTGAGGAGGAGCTCGTATCCGATCGGCTTGATGTCGTTGTGCGCCCAGATACCGGTTCCCTTCTCCATGTCGCCAGAATCCTCAACCTTCTCGGGCTTGGCGACAGCCTCCTCGTCTCCCTCCTCCTTGTCCATATCCAGAGCAGCGAGCTTGGCGGCAAAGTCGTCCTCTCCCTCTTTCGGCACCTTCTTCTTCTTCTTCTTCTTCATTGTGAGGTCGAGACCACCGTCAGCAGCCGCATCAGCCTCGCCGGCTTCGTCGTCGGCCTTTGGCTTCTTAGCCTTCTTCTTCTTCATGCCCTTGAGCATGTTGGCGACATCGTCGTCATCCTCTTTTGGCTCATCTCCGTCAGGGCCTGGTATATTGTTAGTCGCCACAGGTGAATTTGCAGGTGAAATGTGGGGTGACAAACTCGAGTGCGACATGGCTGTGTCCTTCGATCCGTCGGCTCCCTCGGTGGAGACATCTCCATTCTCATCCACAATAGTTGCTCCCTCGCTGAACGCGACAGACTTGCGCGGTTTGCGCTCTGCGATAGTATCCTGTCGCAAACGTGTTAGTCTGACCTGATGTGGCATTTCGCCCCTCATCCAGCGTGGGTTTGTATTTACCTCGCCCGCCATGATTGCAACCCTTTGAAAATCCCTCTACTGGTAATATCGACGCGATCAGGTGTGTGGTCTCGTCGTAGTCGTTATGGAACCTTGTTGTTGTCTTGGGTAGGTAAGGTCGATTCGATATTCGCCGTTCAAATTCCAAGGTGGGCTTCGTGAGTCAAAATGCAGCTTATGTAATCAGCATTTATTCGTTGCCGAGAGCGGCGTGGGGAAGGCCGCTCCCCACGTGAACTGGGAAGCTCCTGGGAGCTACGGGTAAAGCACAACTGGCGACGCGCAACTCACGATTACCACAAATTGGCATGCCAGATATTTGATTCCTCCATTGCATGACCTGCTACTGTAGGCTGGGTTTACAAAGACATTACCTGTGCCTTGGAAGCACATCGCGCTTCACGCTTCCGGAGCCGCCCAACTCGCAATGTCGACCTCAACATCCTCCTCATACGCCTTCCCATCCGAACAATGGTCGACGCCAGCCGCTACGACAGATGCTCATGATGAGCTCGCATCAGACAATGACGATCTCGACTCCCTACCATCATCGATAGACAGCTCGGAGGATAGCTCGGAATACAGCTCCGATGCGCAGAAGGAGTGGGAGGCCAGCCTCCAGCAGATCGAGCTCCTGCTCACAATGGTTGTGGTGCCGTACGTGGGGAAATATTTCGGGAGGAAGTGTGCTTATTGGAGTGAGTCCAGTTTCTTTTGCTGCGTTTATTTGGGGACGGCGATACAGACGGGGCTTGGGAATAGTTACTGACCATAATACAGGCTGGGCGAAATACATGGAATGGATGTACGCAGTTGAAGTGAGATATACAAATAAGGCGGCGTTTAGAACGGCCGGGGCTATTGAAGCAGCAGCAACATTATAGAGCAGTCCGATAAGGTGTAAATAATAACGAAATGAAATCGGAGGCCACTGAAGCATTCATCTGTTCAGTTTCACATGGAATTGACTCCAACAGCGGCCCTTGATATAGTAGTCGTAGCCCGCAGTGATTTTGAAGTCTTGACTAACATCAGCCACTTAAACAATATGGAGAATAGCGGTTCATTGATCGGATCAGAGAAAGACTAGGCGGCGAGCCGGATGGCTTTATTTGGGGCAGCGAGGTTTGCTTCTCGATCAATCTCACGCCCCACCTCGAAAATCACCACAAGCACAAGGAGCAATAAGATCATAACGCTCGTCGACGCGTGCAGTCTCCACCCTCCCGTTATACGACCAAGCTCGAGGAGGTTCGGGGCGCCCCCCTTAAAGAACACAATGAGGCCCTCGAAGTTGTTAAGAGGGCGATTTTACCGTGCAAGCCAAGGAAGTCGACATGAGGCATATTGCCACTATTGAGGATATAAAGAACTACACTAATGCTCTCGAGAAGACAGACTCTACAAAGGCCTTCTTCTCACCGTTGTTCATACTCCGCTGCCACTACTCATTCCGCCGCCGCCGAGTTTACCGTCACCCTGCCAGCCAGGACGTAATCTCAGCGACAGCAAGGATAAGAAGTGACAGCAGACTATCAGCGACAACAGGGGTGAGTAGTGACAGCAGACTACAGTATTAGTGACGGTGCGAAGAAGGTGTTTCTGAAGTAGCCGAGGGAATCTCATGCAGCTTGATCAAAAACGTAACACATCACTCAGGGGGTTTCAAGCTCATCTATCAAGTTGGGGAGAACGTCTGTTATATTCTCGCGCACGTCATGCTTAAAATCGTCTTATAAAACAAAGATAAATAAACTATCAACCCAGTAGGCCACCCGCCGAAAGATCATTTAAGATTCTCTAAAGAATTCCACCCCTTTTTTGCGCATCCTGCACGACCACCGCCCCAAAACCAAATATTAAATCAAGAGATAGATAAATGATAGAAAACCTCCAAACACCACGGTTTGTGTCTTGCCCGTGGGCGGTAAATGATAAACGCCAGGGTATCGTATGCTTCCCGAATATGTGTTTAGTTGAAGTAGGCCAAGAGACATCTGATGAGTTGACTCAGGAGTCCGTTTTTGGGAACGAAGTCCGCATTTAGTCGTCTTGTAGAGACATCATAATCCTGCACCAAATTAGCATCTTGCCTCCACCAAAGATTAAAGAGAGAAACTCACGGTAAGCTATCAAACACCACCTCGTTATGCTCATAATGCACAACAAAGCCACCTCCCAACATACGCCTTAGCTCATGCAGCCGCATCAACTTCCACCAGCGGTCAATTGTCATCGAACCCCCACCGTGAACCTTAACCTTCATCCGGCTCCCGTATCGCTTACCCGTCTCTTGGTCAATCGCCTTCTGGTACCGCGGCCCACGCTGTGGATGCTCGACTGTACACAGGATATCGCCGAAGCTAGCGTGTAGGTGCTTGCGGTCCTTGCGGCTGATAGACTTGGAGGAGACGGCTGCCAGCTGGCGCAGGGTGTGCTGGAGCTGGTTAGTCTGGCGGTAGACGTTGTAGCGCTTGACGAGGGAGGTATCCAGAGGAAACCCCTCCTCATCCTCTATTTCCTCTGGCGGCCCGTCGTCTTCTTCGCGATCGGTGTACGATTTCTCGAACAGCAAGGCGATGTTCTCCCCCGCAGCGATCTGGACGGCGGCGTCAGTGCTCTCGAGCTGCTCGACAAAGGCTTCTATGGCGTCTTCGGTACGGTCCTCCATGTCGTCGAGGGAGGTGGCCAGGAAGCCCCAGGACTCGAGCGCAGCGACGACGACAGATGCTTCGTCGGCTGCATCGATGGAGGTGCCGTCGGATTCGATGATCTCGAGGATCTCGTCAAGGAGTTCCTCGGTGGCCTCGTCCGCTGCGCCACCGTACATGAGGATCGAACCGAGAGAGGAAATCGCCGTGGTCTTCGCGGCAATCGACTCGGAGCTCGTATAGGTGCGCTTGATGGCAGGGAAGACGGTGGCATAGGCAGTGTCGGACGGCGAAGTGATGAGGGTTACGGCGATGGCGCGGATGGCGAGCTGTGTCTCCTTCTCGCTGCTCTCAGCCTTGATGCTCTTGAGGAAGGCGGCAAGGAGGTCTGATTTCTGGTGCGAGATGGTATCGAAGGCGTAGTGTGTGGTGAGGAGGTGTACATAGACTGCGTAGGCAAGCTCGCGGCCTTGGATGCTGCTGCGCTTGCGGTCGATGATCTCTTCGATGCGGGCACTAAGGGTCTGTTTCCAGGCGTCGGTGCCGTCGTCCTCAACGCCTTCGGCGGAGAGTAGGTCGTCGATCGAGTTTGTGCTGGGTGGAAGGTTAGCTTTAATTTCTTGGGCGAGGTTGGCGGGGTAAGCGCGGGGTACAAACCTCCAGTTCGTGCTGTCACTTAGGTTCTCATCCTCTTCATCCGAGCCGTGCCTGCTCGCATTTCTCGAGCCTGCGTGAGATGATGCGCGGGAACCGGCAGCGGAGGAGGCACGCGAGGAGACCTTGGACTGGGCCTTTCGCGACACGGTCTTGTGGCTCTCGAGAGCTTGGCGTCTGAGGTCGCGCATAGTTGCGGTTTTCGTCTCTTGCAAGCTTATCGAGGCTGAAGGAAGAAGTTTGGTGCCCGGGGAAGGAAGGGCAATGGGCACTATATGAGTTGTACACGTGTGTGTTGATCTAGCGGTGTGGTCCACCTTTTTCGCTGAGGGTGTGCTGGATGCTATCGCAGAGCTTTGTGGTACATGTAGCGGAAAAAGGTCGTCGAAGATGCGAACTCCATAAGTCTGAGGGCGCTGGCTCTGGGTGTCGAGGTGCGTATATGTACGTGTGTACTCGGTATGGGATGGAAGGATGATGTTGTGTGTGGTGTTGTCGAGCCGGAGAGAGAGAGTAGTGAAGCTTGGTGGAGATAATTATCCGGGGCAGGGCAGGAAAAGTGATGACCAGCGTTCAAGAATTCGCTGTCTTTGTGGGCCGACGTGGGCGAATGAGGGGTCAGGCAGGGTCAGGTGCCAACAAGGTGGCAGGCGGGCAGGAGGTACTTGTATTTATACTACAAATTTGCAGTGTGGCAAAGTACCAAAATAGTCTTGGCCATAGTGTGGGCATGCCATGGAGGGGTGAATCATAGGTGCCTGATCGGGTTTAGTGCGAGACGGGGTGTGCGGTGGAAGTGGGTACGGTAGACATCAGGCAGTGATAGCGAAGCGTGAATTCACCTCGATAAGAAAACAAAGATGGAGCAATAAGGGGGAAGATGAAGCAATAAATATAAATGATGGTTAGGCAGTATATAATATATTGTATGTGTCGAGAGGCATGTTAGGAAGATTCAAGGCGCATTTTATGTGTGTTTTTGGCGTATCTAATGCCTTCCTCGGTGTGTAACAGCAAGAGCACCAGAGTACAGCCCAGTACAGCACAGTACAGCACAGACGTTCTGGCCTATGAAACCTTATTTCATGCACTTGTAGTCACTAATCGCCACTAATCGCCACTTATAACCACTTATAACCACTTATAACCACTTATAATCCCCTCAAGCCCTTTATAAAGCACTTGCGGCCACTTAGACGCAGCTTCCATCGCCAACAGACCACCAACAGACCGCCATTATCCCGCCAACAGCCTTAGCGAGTCCACTTCCTCTGCTGTCCCTCTGGGTTGATTGTCCGAGTGCCCCGCCGTAGCGCATCTGGCTGCCTGTCTCTACTACACTGGCTGCAACTGGCGTGGGTCGTACTTCCCCTCCTCTCCTCTCCTCTCCTCTCCCTTCCCTTGCCTCGCCCGACCGTCCATCAAGGTCACCTCATCCTCTCCCCCTCCATAAGAAAGCCACTACAAGGCGGAACTATACCAATAAAATAAAACAACGTTCAAGGCTTCATACCTGAACATCCTTCTGCCAACTTCACCAGAACATCGTGAAACCTGTGACAGCTTGTCAAAACTTACGTTCTAGCAAAAGCCAAGGCAAGGCTCGCTATCTTATCTACATTCATTCATCCGTCACCTGCCTGTCTATCAAGTCCACGGCGGGTGCGGGGCTGAATCCGTCATCATCGAACATCAAACATCAACTTCACCTTCAAGAAGGTCCACACTTGTCTTTCAAGGCAGTTCACAGAGAACACACTGGTATCACCATGTCGGATACTATTCAAGGTATGCATTTCTATCAAATTCCCCAAAGCCTCGTCGTCCGATCTGCGAGTGAGGTCAGCAGCCTGTTGCTTCATGATCACTCCAGATCTTACGATAACGAGGTCGCCATTTCTGCATTTGTCTTTATGATATTGCACAAGCAAATGGGCTTTCATTATTCCTGTTACTGTCACCATGTATTATTCAACTGCTAACTCACTCGCAGCCAAGGTCACCCTCACAGCCTTGACGGCAGGCATCTTCCCCTTGATTCGTATCATCCATCTACACGAATATAATGAGGCCATCCCGATCGGGCGATCGTCCAAGAACCCTCAGAAGCACCTCGTCGCAGCTACAGACAACTGCTGGGTTGATAGCGATGTCGTGTCCCGCGACCATGCAAGCCTCAATTTTGACTCGGATCTAAAGGTCAGTTGGAATATACCCTCTCTCTCCGCTGTGATACTGAACCGAACTGACATAATGCAGAGAGTATTCATCGAGGACACCAATTCCATGCATGGCACCCGCATCAACAACAAACAGATCCCCAAGAACGATCCTATCCCCCTGGCCAACAACGACGTTATATCACTCGGTGCAGAGGTCAAGCGAGGCATCGAGACCTACCCAGAGTGCCGCTTCCGTGTCAATTATGAGCTTCTGCCTTATTTGTAAGTTCACTCATCCACACATGCCATGCTCATAGACTGACTTGTATCAGCCCTTCCACAGGACGCACCTACCAGCTCCTCTCCGACGATGAACCATTTGAGATTTCAGATGACGAGCCCTTTGATGTTTCCGATGATGACGAAGATATCCAAGGAGAAGACAGTCCCTCCACCTCCACTCCTGAAGCGAAGCCGAATACGATGCCGGGAGCTTTGGGTCCCCCAGCAGACGATGACGATGACGATGTCGTCGAGGTCGACCCACCTGTCTACGAGTTTTCGAGGCTCCCCACCGAGACAGCAAAGCCCCTCCAGGCTGATGTTGAATCCGTCAACGAGTCAATGGAGGTCTCGGATTCAGACGGCGATTCTATTGCCTCAAGTGACTGTGAACCATCTGAGCGGCCAATTGGACGAGGCTCTTCCGTGGACATCACGGCAGAACGCGCATCTATCAGAGCAAGCATTGAAGCCGAAGATAATAATCTTGAAATTTCAAGCGACTCTGGCATCGACTTCTCTGATGATGAAGCTTCTTGGCCTGACTCCGACAACTCTGACGAAGACATTGGCGGCTTGTTAGACGACGACTTTCTGGCGGCCTATGAATCCCCTAACCCTGGTTTCGATACGTCTGTGTCAACCGTACCCGCAACCAACCTATCCAATCCGTCTCATTATGGCTCAACGACTGAAGGCCAGCCCCAGTTGATGAACCCAAAACCAAGCACCCACCTCCCACAAATCAAAGATGTCATCGTTCCAGACACGCAAGCCCCGATGGCGCCCATGTTCCCCCCCATCGTCCCAGTTCGAGTTGAGTCCGCGGTCCTGAAGCCTATCGATCTAGAGGCCGACTGGAATCCAACCCCCGTCCAACCCTTTTCCATGCCGAGCCCTTCTGACGCAGCCCTCAAGGGCCCTCGGTCGGCGACGCCGCCGTGGCGGACGGAGAAACAAGAGTTCCTCGCCGCGCGCGTAGATAATCGTGCTAGGTTTGCGACGCATTGGATGGACGTGGGGCCGCTGAAACACACAGTTGTGGGAGGCGAGTCGTCTGCTGCAGGTGGCTCTTTGGGAGGTTTTGCGTCTCAGCTAAATTCATATAATGAGCAGAAGAAGTCTGATTCTACCAGCAATAGCATAATCCCGGAGGGCGTCGTGTCACTGCGAGAGAAGCCGTCCGTCCAGGCGATGTTATTGGGGTCGCCGAAGGAGCTACCCCTGAAGCGCAAGAGGGATGAAATTACGGTTGACGAACCTCTCGAAGTTACCAAGGCCCCTGAGACAGCGCAGGCTATTGCTTCTGCGAGGAATATCAAGGTCATATCTGATGCGAGGGCTATGAAGAGAGCACAAGCTCTTACAGCTGTTTATGGGCATAATAAGGCAGTCGGGGCTGCGAACATACATATGACAACGACTACCACTACAGCTACAGTCTCAAACACACTCGCAAAGACAGACAAACCCACACCTGCGCCTACACCTACTGTCAAATCCACAACTGCAGCCGCAACCTCAGCGACATCGGCAACCACTGTCGAGCCCACGCAACAAGACCAAGAACGACCTGCAAAACGCCAGAAGCAGGAAGCAACGAAGCCTGCAAAACGATTCGCTTATGCAACATTTAGCGGCTTCCTGGCTGGTGCGGGTTTGTTTGCTGCCCTGGTGGCAACAGCACCGGATTTCGGGGGGTTCGTGTGAAGTGAGACTCTTGACGTCGGATCGGCTGGAAACAGTTGCACGCTTGTACGCATGTACGCATGCTCGTTCGCACGCGCGTGAACGACTAACGGCCCTTATTATATTTTTTATGTGTTGTGAGAGGGGGCTTGATATCTACAGCGATTCTTTGAAATGGGGTATTTGGGTGTTTAGGGCGTTTATTATGGCGAGGGAGGGGATATCAAGCGTTATGGGCCACTATTTTTCGGGGAGTGTAGGATGGGGCTTGAGCTTTAGTTTGCCTTTGGGATTTGGGTCGGTGATGAGGTGGGGTAGATAATTAATATGATTATGAAATTTTATTGAGATGCGTTGTTATGCGTTTATTTTGAGGGGAGAGTATTCGTTTGCCATTGTGTTTTTGTCGTTCTGGTTGAGAGGATGGAAAATAAAAAAGGGATAAATAAGTGCCACCGCTTCAAATATCCCTCTCCCAAAAATAATATATATAATAATAAATTACATCTACATACAGTGTTTATCCACCTGCCACCCTATAGACTGAGGGAAAAAATAGTATGCCTCATGTCTGACTCTTTTATTCCAAAGGAATCATCATAGCTAAGTGCTCATTCACCATGCTTGCTATGTTTGTCTCACGAAACCATTCACTGACAACCCATTCATCCACGTCAAAGATTCAGAGTGGACGGTGGTGGAGGGTAGGTTATATACCACCTCTTTTCTTGGTCCTGGCTCTTGGTGAGCTTGGTTCATTATCATATTTTCTGCATCCCAACGTCGACTTGAAGCCCAGAAAACGCTGCTCACATGTTTTTATATCGCCTCCAGTACACCTACCATCGCAAGGGCTTGAAGATACCCATATATTTAAAGCGCCTATGCACACGCTGCCTTGAAAACCTCATCCATTAAACGGCACAATGGATCCTCACAATCCCGCATCACCACACACACCAGTGGGAGGACATGAGATCGACTCCTCATCCGCGGCTCAACTGACGACCTCTGCCATCATCACCGCTCCCCTCGCTGCCCCAGCAGCCACGCCTACCCCAGCAGCCGGCGGTCCAGCCGCAATCTCTCCACCAAGCCCTCCCACCACGCCCATCGCCGTAATGTCGGACTTATCAGGCCCCCCTTGGCCTCGCCCACCTACGCCAAGACCTCCGCTACCTCTCCCAGACCGAGTATTTGGCTTGGACGGCGCAGAGACGCCACCAGATTCCCCTATCGCTGGCCCCAGTTTTCCTCGGCAACCACTTTCTGCATACCCCTTCCCAAGCAACCACTCTAACTTGCCCCCTTCGTATGATGTCAGCGATAGCACCCCGGCAAGTCCACCCCCGGATATCTACGAGACGCCAAAAGAGACTGCTGGGGCATCACGCCCGATTCTGCGCCTCCGTCCTGAAACTGGGGTGGGAGAACCACATGGCGATGTGGAAAGACACGGTGTGATGGGATCGCTGGATGAAATTGTGAACTCAGGTGGATTTGAGATAGGCGATCCAGCCGACGAAGATTTCTACGCAGACGGCGATGTTGGATCAGGGAGCGAAGCCAGCTCCCTCAGTTCGCTATGGGCAAGCCGCGCCTACCTCGACCGCGGAAGCGGAGATTTGGGTGAGAGTGCACAGAACGGACCTCCTGACCATGAGGACCACGGCAATAGCGACAACAATGCCACAAGTGAAGAAAAGAAGGGAAAATGCAAGGCATGTGATTGTGCCTACTGCGAGCCCGACTCAGACCCCCATCATGAAGGATACTTCAGCGATTCTGGGACAGCGACGGGAGACGAGGGGCCTCGACGAGCTGGTCCATTCGTGCCTTCGTTCCATGATTCGCAAGCCAAGCCTGTGAAGCAGGGGAGTTTTGTGTTTCGTAACGGCCACGAGGCCGGAAATGGGGATATGCATGAGAGAGGAGGTGATGGCGAGGATGAGGTGAAAGTGCCCCTTGGTTGTGAACTCGAGTTTCCCTTGGCGCCAGGGGGGAGCGAGAATCGACGCAGCAACGATCAGGGTGCGAAGCCAGCGCCTCATAGATCAGAGAGGGAGATACATCGCTTGCCAGCCCCGGTGCCGGTATGTATTCGGAAGCCGCCTGCTAGAGCTGCGTCTTATCGCGGCCGTCGCCGCCATAGGAGCAGCTCCCCGGAATTCATTCCTGGCCCTTCCGCCATACAGTTACTCACGCCACAGGGCACACTTGGTGCACAATTCAACAACGTGGTGGATGTGCAGGTGACGACTGAGATTGGGCTGCTGGGGGGAGGTTATGGGATGAGAGAGATTAGGAGCAACGGCGGGTGTGACGAGATCAGGCGCGGGTGGGGAGGGGTTAAGGGGTGTGTTATTGAGTTCAAAGGAGGTGATAAATGGGAGCTCAACTGGAAGGGGAAGGATGCCAAATCAAACACGGCGGGCAAGATGGGAAGAGACTCGCCAAGTGGTTTCTACTACGGCGACGACGAGGGCACGATTGGGGCTGCATCAGATGCTGAAGATGCAGTAGCCCATCTAAACGCCCAACCAGCAAACCAAGATTTTGTTCTTGGGCCTAGTGAGACCAGGCCGTATATTCTTGATGTGATCCACGATGATCCCAACAAGGCGGTGTCGAGATACACGGATGTAGCGGACTACAGCGTCCGTTTGAGAGGCACTGAGGATGGGGATAGCTTTACGGTGCGTTTGAGAGACATCAGAGGTTCTCTAGTGATTACATGGCAGAGGGTTGCCAGGGTTGAGATTGTGCTTGTGGGAGGGGTGGTAATTGAGATCGATGCAGATAGTGGGCAAGGGAGTGAGGATGATGGTGCTGAGATGGCTGGTAGAGGTGTTGATTTGAGAGGGGGTGGTGATAAGGACAACGGGAATGGATCTGGTCAAGGAGAAAAGGGTCCCGAGAATAATAGAGCAGACAAAGGAAAAGGACGAGGAACAACTGACTCTTCGACTTCGGGGACTTCGGGGAGTCTCCGCAGCAACGACGAAAGCGAAGCAGAGGTGCCACAGAAGACACGACAAGACAAGGGCAAAGGGAAAGCAGTTGAAGATGGCGATTCTACCCCTCGAAATCATTACCACTCCGACTCCGAAAGCCACGGATCCATCCCACTGTGCTATGAAATCCCAGCCGACTATGTCCAGACAGTCGGCCCAGCCCACCGCATCGAGAACCCAGAACCAGACTACGTCCTCGGAAGCTGTCCCTGTCTCGACCGTCCCGTCACCGATGCCGACACCAATGCGGATCCCCCACAGTGTACCTGCATCCGCCCCGCTACTCCAGAATGCCCCGTCCTAGAGCCCTGGACTGGTGGCTACTTCAGCCCTCGGTACCAGGAGTTTCTCCGCAATGGGCCACCGAATGAGCCATATAGCGATTCGTGTACGGCACACTCAGAATCTCACGGCGAGTGGGTTAGTGAGGTGAAGCGGAACTTGGAAGGAAATGTTGCAACCCAAGCTTCAAGCTCTAAGGCTCCACCAAATGCAGCTCCTCCCATTGGGGCCTTATCGGTGCTGAAGCCTTTGGGTTCTCCATGCGTGGATGCAAAGAAAAGCCAGCTCGGTGATGAAGAAAAGGAGCGAACGAAGGATCAGGGTGGCCCATCCCCGGTCAGTGGGCTAGATGGGCCATCTGAAGCTGCTAAACCTGAGGGTTCCCGGAATGTGTCTCGTGCACATTCCAGTCAGAGCGAAAATGTCGAGAATAACGGTAACAGCTCTGCAAACGTAGGTGATACTGCAGGAGAAAATGTTACAGGAGGAAATATTGCAGGGAGAAACACTGCAGGGAGGAATACTACAGGAAGACAGTCGCAAGCCTATACTGATGGGCATGCGCATGGGTTTCATACATTTCAAGGGCCTCCTCATCCCCCTACATTCTATCCTCCCCCCTCACCCTTCCACGTTCCAGGACAGCCTACCATCACCACAATTCAATTCTTCCCACCCCACGAATTCCCAAATATCTATTACCAACACCCTCCTCCAACACCCCACCCTTTATTCACGCACTACAACCCCTTTATCCCGCATCCCCAAAACCTGTACCCCCACAACCACCCCCAAGCAGTCCACCAACCCCTCTCCACCTTGCCTGAAATCCCAGAGAGCAACTACTTCTACCCCGACGGCCGACCTGCAAGACTCCGCTTCCCGACGCCACCTGACCAAGCTGCCGGGCAACAGCAATCCAGCAGCAACCACGAACCTGCGCCTCCCAAGGGCCCTGAGGAGCTGGCTGC